>JAGQEM010000115.1:0-85791 GCA_019202945.1 Corynespora olivacea
AGCTCTTTAAGGATCGCAGGGGGAAAACTTCTACGAGCTTCAAAGCGCCGGGCTCATAACTGTAACATGAAATGTGAGCTAAAGAATAGTAGATTAGGTGATCTTTGTATTAGACCACTGCTCTCTATAGAATGAGTGAGAAGAGCAGTATATATAGCTAACAAAGGAAAAGAGGATAGGTCTCTGTGAGAGCCGAGCGTTGGGCTCAGTAATCAGCAGCTCAGAGCCGAGGTCGGGTTCAGTAATCAGCAGCTCAGAGCCGAGCTGGCTGAGGCGTCTTCAGTAGCTCAGAGATGAGCTGGCTGAGGCGTCTTCAGTAGCTCAGAGATGAGCTGGCTGAGGCGTCTTCTACGCGACAGTTTCTCAGCAACCTTAGGTGTTTCATCGAGCACATTCACGAACCATAGCAAGTCTTGAACCATAGATTCTTCCCACAAACCACAGATCACTTTTCGTGGCCATTGATTGCCGAATAGTTGTCGGGCTATACCTTGCAAGGCTGGTAAGCGATCACTGTGCTTGGTGATTTCCAGGTTCGTATATGACTGAATTATGTTGTGCCATATTCTTGGTCGAGATACTTCTAAGTCTCCATTCAACACTAAGTTGTGGGATACTTTAGGATAGAGCCGGGAGTGCTTCGTGTCAGTGTCATCACGACATTCGCAAGTGAAATGTTCGCAATACTCCCAGAGCAGTTCTGCTGGCCCAAAATGTAGGATCCGTGGAGATAGAAGCCTTTCTTGTAGGACCCAGGCACGAAGCAACAATGGAAACCTTTTTTTTACCCTGACTGGATACTTCAACAATTGTGTCAACTTCTCCGGCATGGATTCTGACCGATAGAAATGCGGGATACTACTGCGACACAACAAGGTGAATGTATGCCCCTCTTTATCCTTGGTTGATAGTTCAATCGACTCAAATATGTTGTTTGCATTGAACAGGCCATCTTGGCTATTCTGTCCTTTTGTAGCCGCCAGCGTGACGTATGAGCTCTGATATATACTCTCCATCTGAACAGACTGCTCGTCCCAATCTTGATAGTCGTCCTGTATGATGCACAGCGAGTCGATCTATAGATAGCGTTGGTCTAGAAGTCTTGTGACTTCAACTGCGTCACAAAAAGTTCATGGAAGTCTTTCTAGTGGTATCCCTGTTGAACGCGCCTGGAAATTCGCCTTGGTGGTCGTAATGGGCATGGAATCACCCCAGCAATAGCTTAAACATATATAAGAACTCTGCGAAGACCCTGGTTCAACAAGCTTGACAAACTTCCTGTCGTGTGAAGGGAACACATCTATCACCCTTCTAGGCATTTTCTTTACAGGTTTGTTGGTGAATCCCTCTGTGCGGCCACACCAGTGTGTAGAGAGACATGTCCGAAGCCAGCGGCGTACTGTATTGATAGGAAAATCCGCGAAGGTATTACCAGAGACTGGCCGGGCTGACTCAAAACGAAACCAGTGTTCAGTTGTCTCTATATTAGCAGATTGGCTCTACAGATCTATACAAGGTGCTGGTGTTGGAAATGCTTACTCGGCAGTTGAAAAAGTTCTACATAGCAAGACTGGTCGTCGAGGAACGACATCTCAAAACGGAACCACGGCGCTTTTTTCCCGATAATTACTCTCGCCTTTCCGGATATATTTTGCAAGTCACCGCTGCCCAGTTTCGTTCCCTTGTCCAACGCAAACTGAAGTGATTGCAATGTAAGACTACAAAACACGCAACCAGTAGCAGCATGCTTGCGACAATCGCCGAGACGGAACATATCGCGATATTGGGGTGGGCATGACTCAGAACTTGTAGATTCAAGTTGCAACATCGTTAATCAGGGTGTGAGTAGTTTTGAGTAGGGTCGTGGAAAATAATTGTGCCCAGCAGTGTGTTCAACAGTTCTATATATGCGTGCGCTGGAGCCTGGCGCTGGACTGAAGCTAATTTAAATGAAGACACCTACCCACCTAACCAACGAGGCTGAGGATCACCCAAGACCTGCTTGACGGTACAGCAGCGCAATGACCAAGCGGTGCAACAAGACAATAGTGAAATGATAAACTAGTGCAACGATGCAATGGGGCAATGGTGCAAAACGGCGTGCTGAAAGAGTGCCATCCCTCTGGGAAATTTTCAGCCTGACAGTTCTGCAGCTTATACGACAGTGGCTGCATATGACAAGCCGAGGACTGAGTTGTCTGTATGTACGATATCAAGTTTGGATGACGCCAAGGGCTTGATCTAGTCTACTAATCAACCAATCACAAGACCTGACACAGCCGTTCTCTTGTGAGAAAACGTCACGTCGGCTAATTTACGGTGTAGGGGCAGATGAAGTTGGTGCAGCTCGAATTAGAGCTATCCTGGTTACCTAAATCACACGATAGGTTCGAGAAGTGCACTCTCAATCCCACAACACACCTACAACCCTCTTCCACCCAGTCTGCTTCGGCTCCAGCGGCTCCGGGTGGTTGGCAACCTCGTCCAGCGCTGCACGAATCGGCACAGTCGCAAGACCCACGAATTTCGTCTTCTTGATGAATTTCCACAGCAGAAACGCGAGAATAACGAGCGGAATATCCCTGCCGCGCGCGTTAGTTATGCTCAATCGATCTTGCGCAGAGAAGGTGGGATTGCTTACAAGTATGCAGACACGAAGGTGGCGGAATCCCATCCGCCCTTCGTGAACACGGAGAACCCAGCTGTCCAAAGGATGATCTGACACATGATCAACGCCGCCGGGGAACTGTACTGCGTCCAAGAATTGTAGAAAGGCAATTCTGAACGCGCGATTCCCTGCTTTTTCATCGCCAAAACCAGTCTTGTATGATTCAGCAAGATACTTGACCACGACACAAGTACGCCTGCGGCCGTTAGATCAACCAACCACCAAAACACTGTCATGGCGCTGCTGGAAAGTGACATGAATGCTAAAAACATAAAGCATGTGTTGAAGAGAACGCATACGTAGGGAACGCCCCATGATGTAGTACGTAGAAAGATCTTGGGCGCTTGACCTTTGATGGCCAGACCGTAGAGAACGCGGGTTCCAGATAGAAGTGCTTGGTTGGAGGAAGACCAGGCTGAGGTGATGACTACGGCATTGACGATTGAGGGGATAGCTTTGTAGCCTGCAGCAGACGCGACGATGACGAAGGGGGATTGCGTTGCGTCGCCGGCGCCGTCGTTGAGGCGTGGGTCGTCGCTTGAGACGATCATACCAACGATAAGAACTGAGTCGAACTTAGTCTTCAAAAATATCACATAGAAATGTTAACAAAACTGACCAGCGAGGATATAAAATATCAAAACACGGGCGAAGACCTTCTTGCAAGCTTTCGGGATGTTTCGTCGTGGATTTTTTGTCTCAGCTGCCGCCATTGCCAGACTTTCCACGCCCGCGAAACTGAAGACTGCATTCGTCATAACCGACCAGTAGCCTTTGTCCATATTAGTCACCTGCCTCCTTTTCAAGTCACGATGCCTTACCGAGAAACTCTCCCCAGTGCCCTGTCGCAACATTCTCAACGAAAGGCCCAGGAGTCTTCCAGTATCGAAAACCAATGCGGTCCACTCCCGGAATGCCCCCTAAATCGATGACCAAGCCGAAGATGATGAGAAAGATGACCAGCAAGATCTTTAACGTTGCAAACCAGAATTCGACTTCGCCATATATACCCACAAAGGAGATGCCGACCAAGAACGTGATAAGAATGAAGACGCAGATAAAGACCGCCGAGTTGACATCCGTCCAATACTGGAACAATACACAAATTGCGCTGATCTCCGCTGGCACCGACAGAAGGTTGCCGTACACGATGTTCAGCCCTATGGCAAACCCAAACGCGGGATCGACAAGAAACTCCGCGTGTCGGACAAAGGATCCGGTAACCGGTAATAAGGCAGCGACTTCCCCCAGAGCAAACTGGACGGCGCACACGATCAAACCAACAGTCGCATAACCCAAGAGCGCGCCCAAAGGTCCTCCGGTCTGGATAGATCCACCCAGGCCAAGAAACAATCCCGTTCCAATCGCACCGGCGATGGCAATCATCTGAATGTGGCGCTGATGAAGACCACGTTGGAGGCGGCTGTTTTCCAGCTCGGTAACGAAATCGCCATCATGTTCGCGGATGCGACTCCTGGATGCTTCGAGGTTGCCGCCATCGATGGTCGCATCGATGTTGGTTTTGCCAATTGGGCTGATGGGCTCCATGGTCGGGGAACGGGCGTTTGGCCTAGGGACGCCGTTGGCACTTCGAAACGTCTCCGTCGTTGTAGCAAAAGTGTTGTAGTTTCGTTGACGAGACATGGTCGAGGTGTCGTAGACGGAAATTTTTCAGATGTCGTGCTCGCAAGTCGGCATTCGTCAGCCAATGATAAGATAACGCGGAGGACCGTCTAGCTATCACAAGAAGACAAGTAAACCCACATCCTATACGTAAGGTATAATATGTCGGTCGATTTTCTCACGACGTCGTTCCTGGGGGAGCGAAGTAGATGATGAGGTTGGAGGCGTTTGGAGATAGAAACACTCTTTGTAAGCATACCTACCATTCGCTCGATCAGTAAAAGTGGGGACCAAGGCGAAAAGAGGGGTCACGCATCCGACCACAACAATGCCATGGCCCAGTCCGACTCAAACGTCACAAACCTAGTGAAATCATCCGATGCTTATCAGAACCACCAAGTAGTTTTCGAGCATAAGGCTGAAGGAAGAACCACAGGGCGCCGATTCACTCCGACATGACAAATCACCAACCTAAACCCAAACGGATCTAGTCATGACAATCTGACCCAGTAACTACCTCAAAACTCCCATAACGCATCCTTCTCTTCCCACATTCCTAATCACCAAATATCATGTCCTTCGATGACATACGGCCACCAACTCTACATCCTCAGCTACGTAAACGCTATGTAGAAGAAGACACCAGCCCGACAACTGCCCGAGAGCTCAATGGATGGTACTCGTACGCTATCGCCGCAGAGGTCTTCGCTGTGGTCGGTGTAGGTAGGTTTTGGCCTCGGACATGCTCGGAATAGACTTATAATGTACTGTGCAGGATTATTCTTGCCCGTCACCCTTGAACAGCTTCCTCGAGAAAAGGGCGTTCTTTTTTCAGATCGATCAAGACCATGTGTAGCTCCTCCGGCCGGATCCGAGAACCCGCGATCGCTACACAATAGAAGCGATGATGAGCAGTGCATCATCAAGTTTCTAGGGAGTGACGTTACGACTACGAGCTTTGCGATGTATACGACGAGCGCAGCAGTTCTGGTACAGGCCATCACATTGATATGCTTTAGCTCTTTCGCAGATCATGGTATGTTGGCTCCAGAAATCCGACTTGCATGTAATAAAGTGAAGCTGAGGAAGCATAGGACCGTACCGCAAAAGGATGCTGTTGATGTTCGCGTATATTGGATCGATTGTCAGCGCGATGTTCATCTTTGTCTCGCCGAACGTCTATTTTCTCGCACCGTTCTTGGTTATCATCGGTATCACGTGTTTAGGTTGTTCATTCACTTTACTAAACGCATTTCTACCACTATTGGTCTCCAACCACTCCAGCACTGACCCCAGCAAACTATCGAGATCGTCATCATCCCACGATGCCCCTCCAGATTATGAATTGGAGTCTCTAAACCCAGAGTCAACCTCCCACCGACACCGTTCTGATCCCCAGGAACTGAGCCAAGATCTCACTCGCTCCGCCCAGATATCTTCCAAAGGTGTAGGACTTGGCTACGCCGCCGCCGTAGCCTTTCAGGTCTTCAGTGTCGTTCTCTTAACCATCTTCTCCAAAATATCGGTAGCCGACAGCAGTCCCACGCTACCCATGCGCATCATTCTCTTCCTCGTAGGAATATGGTGGGCAATCTTCACCATCCCGACATTGCTCTGGCTGCGATCACGTCCCGGACCTCCACTCCCAACGAGGTCACGACCAAGTTTCACAAACCAAGGAAGAGACGGCAACAACCTTTTCTTCTACGCATTATTTTCCTTCAAAGCGTTCTGGCAGACGCTAAAACGCGCCTTCCGCCTTCGACAGGTTCTCATCTTTCTCACAGCCTGGTTTCTTCTGTCCGACGCCATCGCAACGATATCCGGTACTGCAGTTCTTTTCGCGCGCACGGAATTGCACATGGGCACCATACCCGTCGTCTTCCTCTCTTTGACATCCATCGGTTTTGGCATGATTGGCGCTTTTGCATGGCCGCGCATTGCCGCCCGATTCTCCTTGACGCCAAAAGCCGTCCTGATGGTCTGCGTGGCGGCTCTCGAGATCATACCTCTCTACGGTCTTGTTGGATTTATACCATTTCTCAAACACATCGGTGTGGGCGGAATGCAGAAACCTTGGGAGATGTACCCCGTTGGCGTCCTACATGGTTTGGCCATGGGCGGTATCTCATCGTATGCCCGTTCGGTGTACGCGCCTCTTATTCCAGAGGGAAGCGAAGCGGCGTTCTTCGCACTCTATGCTGTTACGGATAAAGGAAGCAGTGCGTTTGGACCTGCGCTTGTGGGCTGGATCGTTGATAGAGCGGGAACAATTCGTCCGGCGTTCGGGTTTCTTGCGGTTCTGGTGGTCCTGCCTCTACCGTTGCTGTGGTGGCTCAGCGTGGAGAAAGGGAGGGAAGCGGCTGGGAGTATGGTTGAAGGAGAGGCGAAGTACGTTTTTGTTGGAAACGAGGAGGATGAAGAGGAGATTGGGGACAGTAGTGCTTGGAGATGAAATGCGCATAACGAGTTAGTAGAAACGACATTTTACGGTCTCACGAAAGTAAGAAAATTTAAAATTCAACGTCATACTCACAGCTGACCACCAAACCGCATGCAGTATACGGAGTTTTCAGCTAAGCCAGTCACTGTTTCCACAAAGCTCAGGGCTCGTGGCCTTCAATTATTGTGTCCATTTTACGGTGTTTTTCTTTTCCATGGCAATGGTACAGAAAAAGCGATACACTACTACATCCACGACTAACAATCTTCTTCGCATGGCTCGCAAGACCTGCAACACCTTCCGCACTCACTCCTCCATCACAAGCACACTCCTAAACCTCACCTTCCCACTCAGCATGCTCTCCACAGCCTCCTCCACCTTTTCGAATGGAAACTTCTCCACCATACAATTCACATCCTGCACATCGGCAAAGCTAATCGCCTCCTCGCTATCCAGCGCATGACCAGACGGCCATCCATGCACCGAAAGCCCCTTCACAATCAACGATACAGTATTAATCGGAACATCCCCCACAGCTATTCCAAGCGTCAGCAATCGCCCTCCCATACAGCAACAGCCTCCCGGATAAAAAAAATAGAAGCAACTCACCAGCTAACACCAGCAACTTCCCCAAAACCCCTAGCCCCCCGACATAATTGCTAACGATGTCCGGATTCGGCGCCGTGATGACGATCAAACTCGCCCCGCCCAACTTCTGCAACGCCTCGGCCGCATCCTCTTTGCTCGTATCGATATACTCGTGCGCACCCAGCTCCTTCGCAAAGTCCCGCTTGTCGGAGCTCGACGAAATGGCAACGGTGCGGTACCCCATTTTGCGCGAATACTGGATGGCGAGATGTCCGAGGCCGCCGAGCCCTTGGATCGCGACGATGTCGCCGGGCGCGATGTTCATCTTGCGGATGCCGTTGTAAGTAGTCACGCCAGCGCAGAGGAGCGGGGCGTAGGCGACAGGGTCTGCGGTGGGGGGGATTCGGACGGCTGCCTCGGTGCGGAGGAGCGTGTATTCGGCGTCTGCGGAACGGAAAAGGGGAAACGATGTCAGTGCCAGCACCCGACGGTCACAGTCTCTCCTCCCACATGGTGACGCGAAGAGAGCGAATGCGAACAAGAGGAAAGGAGAAGGGGAAAAAAGACTCACAACCCCCATCCCTAAGCACCCCGTTGATGGTCTCGTTCTCGCAAGCCTGGAAGAGACCCTTCCCGCACGCCTTGCATGTGCCATCGTGTCCGCCATGCCAGCCTCCACCCACGCGATCCCCTAGCTTCCACTTCTTCTCGCCCTCGCCGACGGCGACAACGGTGCCGATGACCTCGTGACCGGGGACACGCGGATACGTTCCCATGTAGCCTTGCTGCACGAGCAAGTCGGAGTGGCAGACACCACAAGCAAGCACCTTGATAAGGATCTCGCCCGCATTGGGGGAAGGCACGGGAACTTGCTTGATAGTCCATGGAGCGTTGGGACCGTCGATGACAACCGCGCGAGCAGTTTGAGGGATGGTAGGAGCCATGATGGAGGGAACAATCAGTATGTGAGATGTAGATGGGGAGGTGGGAAGTGGGGAGAGGCGGGTATGTATCTATGTATGTTTGCGGTGATGGAAAGTGAATCGACAGACCGGACAGACGGGCGTATTTATACCTCGAAAGCACAGCTACCCACGAGGCAGAGACACGACTACATCACCGAAAAGCACCACCAGCCCTCCTCCGAGATACGCATCATACATACATGGTCCCCTCCCTAGCTTAGTCCGTCATCACGACCACACGCACCCTATCTCCCTAAACTCCGCGCCCTCGACGAATTGATAATCCCGGCCTCGAGAACTTGCCCAAACGGGCTGGTACACGCCAGGATCATACTCTACCGGCCGTACCACTATTTACCGCTACGGTATGTGTAAGGTGGAATCCCCCCTCCAAGGAGCTGTGATCGGAAATCAATTATGAAAGCAAACCTTGTTCGTAGGTTCAGCATACATGGTAGTAGACGCTATCCGCAAGCAAAGATGCATGTTGATCGCGCGTCGGTAGATATTGTAGATAAGCATGCGATTAGATAGCGCCCGCGCCCGCTGTCTGTGGTGTGTGTACTTTTAGCTAAACGTCTAGTCGACCAATCGCTTCGCCCCGCTCGCGACTCTGCACTTCCACGATCAATCGTAATGCGGCGTTTTTCGTCGTCAGGACCTGGCGGCTTGGCGGTGGTGCTATGGCTGCTGACCGACTATACTTTGGTAGGGAATGCATATGGTGCTGTTTTTTTCGATGGATTCGAAGGAAATGGGTATCAAGTTTTCTCCTCCGCCCTGTTCCTTCCTATTCACACGTGACCTCACCACGCATCAAAGTTCCCAAACCCGCCTCCCGTCTTAGCCTTCTTCTTCGCCGGCAAAACATGCTCCTCCTCCTCCTCCTCCATAAACCCCACAATCTCGTCCTCCCCTTGCTGCTTCGCTTCTTCTTTCGCCTGCTGCAGATACTTCCCCACGTCCAAGCCTCCTCCACCCCTCTCATCCACGGTGCCATCGGCCCTGATCCGTTTCCCGGTCCACGTCGTCTTGTCATCCGCCGTACCACCCTGTTTCCGAATCTCTTCCGCCTCCTGCTCTTTCGTCTCCTTCTCCGTGCGTTCCTTTTTCCATTCCTCGAACGGGTCCACGAAGACTACGATATCGAGAATCTCAATGTCGTCAATTGGTCGGTCCTTTTCCCCCGTCTCGGCGAGCTCCATGGCTTTGAGGGTCGTGTCAAGGCCGCCGACCACGCGGGCGAAGATGGTGTGTTTGCGGTCGAGATGCGGGAGCTGACGGTAGGAAATGAAAAACTGCGAGGTATTTGTGTTTTTCCCCTTGTTCGCCATGCTCAATATACCGCGCGCGTTGTGGGTGTTCGGGCCGTCGAATTCGTCGTTGAAGGGTTTGCCCCATATGCTTTGCCCGCCTCTCCCTGTGCCGGTCGGGTCGCCGCCCTGGACCATGAAGTTCTTGATGTTGCGGTGGAAGATGGTGTTGCGGTAGTAGCCCTTCTTGGCCAGCTGAACGAAGTTCCACACGGCGCGCGGTGCATATTCGGGGAGGAGCTCGATGTTGAGATCGCCGAGGGAGGTGGACATTCGCGCGTACCCTTTCTGCTTCACGCGCTTGGGCTTGAGCATGTAGTCCTCGTCGGACAGCAGGGCGCGCTCGGCGGACGTGTGCGGCGTCACGCCGGTGGAGGTGAAGGATGCTGCGGCTTTTCCGGAGGTGTACACGGCGGCGTTGTATGCGGGTTGCGCAGTCCGCATGCCGGCTGGCTTCCCTGCCGCCGCCTTGTGCGCCGGGACCAGCGCGCCCGCTGCCGGCGTCTTCCCCTGCCCCTTCGCCTGTCGCTCTGCTCGCGCCTTTGCGACGGCTTCTTTCGCCTTCATGATCTTGCCCGCATTGCCCAGCGCCTCGGTGTTGATGCTGCTCTCCGTCCCGGGCGCCACCGTCTCGCCATCCCGGATATGCTTGTACGAGCTGTAGTCCCGCGACTCGATGTTCTGCGGGTCCTGCAGCGTGATGATGTCTTTTCTGCTGAACCCGTCGTCCGACACCAGATCCCTCCAATTCTTCGCCTTGATGTTCAACCGCTCCACCGTGTCCCACGAAAACACGTTCCCGCTGTTCCTCAGCGCCACGATGTGTGTGTTATCCGTGAGCACCTTGAACGTCACGGGATCCACGTATTCGCCCTCCTCGTTCTTGGCAAAGTGCAGCGTGATGAGATCGGCGCGCTTGAGCGGCGTGCCGTCGATGGGGTTTGTGTCGGGGTGTTTGGAGAGCCATGTGAGGATGTGGGTGAGATCGAAGATGGAGCCAGCCACGGTGCACACGGGGTCGGTGAACGGCTGGAGAGAGACGGCGCAGTAGTTGAAGGGGAGCCGTTTGAAGGTCGAGGCGAGCCCGGCGGCAGAGGCTCGATTGGCGTTTGCGCCGCGCGAGGAACCAAATGCGTCGCTGGAGGACCACTCGGAGTGGGTGATGTAAAGCTTGTCCGTCCCTTTCCCCATCGCGACTATGTGCCCGCGGTCGAGAATGTGCAAGCAAGAGTGAGAGAGAAGCTCACGGTGGTAGTCTGGTCTATTTCTGCCAAGCATGATGTGCGACCGGGACATGCGCCAAATCAGCCTGCAGTTCAACGTCATCTCAACACCGTTCAGACACTTCGACCTTCTGCAGTCACCACACACGATTCCCAGGATGATCAAAACCATGTCATTGTGTTTTCCCGAAGAGCTCCTCGAGAGCACCCACATCCCAACTCTCGGATCCCTTCAAGATGTCTACGGGTACCAACACCCGGCCATCTCGTATTCAGACGATACTATCGCCAAACGTGAGCCCTACACAAATGGCCTGCAAACATGACTACACTTTCTGAATATCCATCGGATCATGGCCTAACCGCGCTGGCTGCTAGAGTAAATAGCGATAAGACTACTCCTCCCTCCACACGAGATCCCGATTGCTAGCCAAGTAGACCTCATGATCCCCAGACTCCCATCCGTGCTTGTCCCGCAAGAAATACAGCCAGCCCACCTCTTTCGCGGCTTCCTTGACCATCCGACCTTCGTGCTCCTGTGCGTCTTCCTGGGGCCTCGGAAGCTCTTCCCAATCTTCACTGTCGGCTTCGTCAACGTTCTCGCAAAACGAGAGGGAACTGCGGCCAGGACGTGGGCGTGGTTTGTAGCCACGAGCACGCCGCTCGGCACTGCGCTGGCTTTCTTGGGCCTGGCGGTAGTATTCATGGGATGCGACGACAGGGGCCGGTTCCTTCCAAATTTCGAGCGAATACAACTCTTCGGGGGAAAGGTTGTGTTTGCGACGTGCTGCGGCTTCGACCTTGTACAGGAAGTCTTTCTCCTGCTGCTCTTTCTGGTTCCGGAGAATGGCTTCTCGGCGTTCGCGAATCATCTTGCGCATACTCGGGGATCCTTTTGTGGTGAATTGCGAACCATGGCGAAGACATGATGGCGATCGTTGCGGTGTGCTTGGCCCGTTATCGGGTGCGATGGCGAGGGCGCCCGGATGCTCCCACCATGCGGTTTGGCGGCTGCTGAGTTGATGGTCGTTGTTCTCGCAGACGAGCCCGGCCTTCTGAACGTCTCCCGACACGCAGGTTGGACAGTCATCCTGTGGATCGGAGCTCCGGCCTTCACCGATGCCGGCAAGGCCAGCCTGCAGATGCGCATCATCCCACGCACGCTCGCGCTCCCAGCGTAGCTGCTCTTTCTTCCTCACCGTGGCCATATTACGAGTCGCAGTATCGTGGGCCAGCTTCGCCCTCTTCCAACCTCCGTCGCGCAAACAGGACGGGCACTGCAGACCTCCATTATACAACAGCTCCTCCTGGGCGTTCTCGAGCTGCTGCTTCGCCGCCCACACCACGCAGCCTGGACAGTATGGGACATGCTCTGGTGCGGAAGCATGAAGACGGTGGCCGCACTTGGTGGCCTGTCGCTGCGGGTGATGTCGCGAAGATGCCGTAGGCAAACGAGCGATTGCGGGCGCGGATCCAAACTTGGTGTCGCTCTCCATGGCTGCAGCATACAGGTAAATTGTGGACAGGTGGGCTGCTATGTCTGCATGGGCACAAAAGGGCAGAGGGGGAAGATGGGAAGGGGCAGGGAGATAGATACCTTTGGCAGTAGAGATGGTACGGTAACGATGGTGGGCTTGTCTGAGCGGAGGCGGAGACGTCGAGAGGAGAGGATGGGTCGCCGCAAAAGTTCTGCGCCGAGGAGTGTGTGTCTGGTGAGAGGAAGCGTCGACACGATAGACAACACTGATATTCGTGCCTGCCGTGTGCGGTACGCACTATCCACAGATAGACCCGGTCACCTGGAGCTTTTCTCTGCCCCATTCGTTCCCATTCACGGCTACATGAGATACACTGTCCGCAAGAGCTTGGCGTTTCCGGGACAACAGAGGAAGTTCTGATGTCGGGCGTTTGCTCACCCATGCGAACGACACGACACGATGGGCCGGTGCTACGGCAAGTCGCCGTGAGTGGGATAAGAGAGCACCCTCACTTCCTGGTCTACTGGCAGTTGACCGGCTTCTCACCTTCACTTTGGGCCATGTGACGTATCCCCTCGGTGCAAGTCTCCTCTGTTTCCACCGACCGAGGACTACCACAAACGACAATATCGTTCTACGCGTCTACCTACAGGTGACGTCGACGCCACCATACGATGCTGAAAAGGCGGAAATTCCACGCTATTCACTTTCATTTCACAACATCTTGGACGCGGTAGCTTTTGGTGAGCGCGCGCATCCCCAGGTGAATACCAAAACTTTCAGCTGTGAGGTTTTGGGGGTTAGGTAGACTCTACGGCCTGTCCCCAGTGAACCCGCCACCTCGTATATAAATCTGCCCTGCCCTCTACTTCCCAACTTCACACCCGCACTCGAAACATCGCAACCGATTCCCCGGAATTGGCGCGGTAGCCATGGATCCGTCACAGCGGACTCCGACCTTCAATCCAGCCGCACCACTTTTCACTCCAGCGCTCAATTCGTTTCAAGCTCCAGGCCGGATGGGATCCGCAAACGAGGAGCGTGTTCCCGCGTCGACGATGCCAATCGTGGGGGCTGCTTCACGCCAAGGCGAGTCTCAGTTTCCGAGGTGACGGCAAAAGTGCTAACATGAGGTCAGAAGCCCCATCGACTGCCTATCGTCAGGTCTTCCCAGGCGTCTTTGTGCCCGACTTCGATCACCCCCCCTTATCCGATTTGAGTCCGATGCCGGGACAGTCACATGGCAGCGATCTCGAAAGTATGTGTACGGAACTGTGACATGTCCAGGAAAATCTAACGTGATAAGCGCTCGCCATGAACTTGGGACTGCCTCTGGCGCCGTCCAGGAGACCCCAGGTGCCGCCGTCAGCTACGACAGACAAGAACGTGGGAGGCTCGGTCATCAGCCCTGCACCATATGTGGCCGGCCCATACGCGCAACAGAACGAGGATATCGGCCTACTGTTTCCGATGGACACACGCGCTCAAGGTCTCGATGGTAAGCTAGTACGGAAGGCCTTACGAGTCCCACTAACCGCGGAAGAACTGGCCCAACACATGCAGCACACGCTCGCCTTTCATACTGCATTCGACGACTCGAGCACACAAGCTCAATCCAGGCAGGTCCAAAGCGAGACGAATCCAACGCACACGCAATACACTGGCCTTTACGGCGATAACCAGATCTACGTGCAACAAGGTTATGCTTACACTGACATTCAATACGACTCCATGCCAGGCTTCTTCGATCCTCAAGCGCACTACATGCCCAATCCACACCCCACGGATGCCTTCACCCCGCCGATGGCACCGCGGGCCATGAAGAACACGTCAGGACTGCGCAACCAAGCACCCCCCTCTGGCTCCTCTGGCAGTACCTTCACCGATCTGCGCCAACCGCATCGATACGGCCCACGCCACCGCCGTGGTGGGGGGAGACGAACATCATGCGCACGTGTGAAGCGAATGGATCAAGGCCCAGAGGCTTCAGCCGCAGACATCTATCCCGACGATGCTTTCCCTCCGAACATGTACGGAGGCTACCATCGTCGACTGTCCAGCCCCAACGTACAGCACCCGCAGCCGCAGGTACCCATGCAATTGCAACTTGACCTCAAAGTTAACGATGAAGAGGTATGGCCGACGCCCGCAGAAGCTCTCAAGCCCGACAAGCCCGACATGACTTCTGGCCCTGGTCCTCTGCCCTTCTATCCCAGCGCCGCTGATGGGCACGTCAAGCAGGAAGGCGGTCACGAGCACGAAAACACTGGAATCAATAACATGAATCCCACTCCTTCCTATTCCTCCCAACAATCCACCCTAGCACCCACCCTCTCTCCGAGCGAGCTCATCCAACTCGCCGAGTCCAATTCCCTCAAGGCCGACCCGCGTCCGCTCACCCCGCGCCAGGTCGACGGCAGCAGGTACGGACTCACGTACTACGGTATCGGCTACTTGGACGACTGGGATCCGAAGTTCACGCAGCGAGCTGAGCCGACATTGCACTCGTTGGAGTCCAGCCAGCCGTGGCTCAATGAGCCGTTTCGGACACGTCCGCGCGATCATGAGGGCTGGGGTGGAATCAAGTGGGGCGCAGCTCAAGGATGGCGCATAGAGTGAGTGATCAGGAGACCTTGGTAGGTCGGTGGTCGGGGGCAAAACATGTAGAGCGTGAGAATCATAAGTACGTTCGAAAATAAGGTGGTTGAAGTGTTTCAGCGGATTCCTCATTGATTCATGATTCATGCCTTGTGGGATGCTTTGGAGAGTATTTAGAAAGTGGCGGTGGTGCACGAAATTCTTTTTGGGAGGTCTGATGCGGTGGTTAGATAGGACGAGTGTGATCTTTTGCATGGGTCCGGGGGGAAAGCCAGATGCGTGGATGTGGATATGGATATGGATTGAGATTCGGGATGTCGGGATTCTTTTCTCATACATCTATATCCTCTTCCTCTTTGGATGGCGTTGCATTGCATGGCATTTTGTGCGTGCGCAATCATCGAAAATAGATTCATACTGTTATTCTTCCCGAGAACAGAGCCTGACACGCTGAGACTGAAGTTTTCACTCCGTTGCAGGCGAATTTTTCCTAAGCAGATTTGTTCATATTTGTGCAGTATGATGAATTAATTGCCTGGTGGGCTCTCCACAAAGTCAACAGTCTGTAAACGATGGGACTTGGAAAACCTATGAGGTGGGCAGACGAGGATGTGATACGTGTGAAGTAGTTCTCCAAAATTTGGCCAGATAGCGGTATTGCAGGCCAGCTCGACGACAGTTCGCCGTCCCAACGCCAGGGAAAACAAGGTAGGCATTTCCACAATCTCGTACGGGCGTATCAAATCAGCCCTCCAGCCAGGCTTTATTCAACTGGGCGTACCATTTCTTTTTCTCGGAACAAAAAAATAAAGTCTGGCAGTGGATAGAGTTCACGCTACACGTCACAACAGCAACGACAGCATATCTTCTCACTACGGACCCCTACCTACACGCTGGCCACACATGATCCACGAACGTCTGCCCCATCCTCTCACCAACATGGCATTCTCCGTTCCTTCGCTGTACAACTGCGACGACGTCTAGAGGAAGATCCGCTGCAGTACAGCCAGCCAGCCCTGTGTTTGCAACATCCCGTACGATATTGATGACGCATTTGTTCAGACTCGACGGCACTCAGCACGCACACGTCCGCCATGATATCACCATTGGACGCTAGAACCTTTTTCCGCGAACATCCAGCGAGCAGGCCATTGTGCGCGCTGCATTCGTTCATCACGTGCGTCGCCATCCATTCCTTGGCACCCTCCCCCTTGTCGTAAAAACCACCAACACCACCATTCGTCCAGCTCCTCCGCAGAGCCATCTCCTGCGAGCGAACGAAATATCCGATTCGAAAATATACGGCATAGGCAACCTCGGCCCCCGGATTCCTGTCGACGGGATATATCAAACTCCCATTCATTCTACCTTCGTTATCTCGACACAAGTTCAGCAGCACCAGCTTACCACGATCGATCAATCTCTCGATGATCCAAAAGGGTGAACCGAATCCATGCGCGGCCGCGCTACGCTCTAGGTTCCAACACTATCATCACTCCACTTGGAGCTCTCCCCCGCCGCCTCCAGAGGATCCTTTCACTTCCAGACGAAGCCACCGTGCGCGCCATCATGCCTCCCAACAGCAACAACAACAACGACAACAATCCCCCCCAAACCCCCAAATCCACAGGCGTGCGCCAGAACCCCCCCTCCCTATCTACAGCTCCCTCTCCAGCCGAATCGGCATCCACAGGGTACAAAATCGGCAGCATCCTCAACCCGCATCATCCCCGCCCGGTCCGCGCGACGGCGACCGAAGTCGGTGCATCGGGGGCGCGGGCTCGCAGGTGGAATGGCTCGAAGCAATGCATGGATGCGCGCAAGCACGGTGGGAATCCGTGGAAGCGCCAGGATGAGGAAAAAGAGCAGCGCAGGGCAAAAGGTCGGGGAAACGGTATCCTACCGTCGGGCACCGCAGGGAAGCAGCAGTCGCAGAAGGGGAATGCTGCTGGGATGGTGGAAGGGGAGTTTGGGATCAAAGAGGCCAAGGCGTATGTTGTGCGGATGAATGCGAGACGGGAGGAGGCGGATGCGATGATGATGCAGGAGAGGAGGGGTGGGAATTTCGTCGGTGCTGGTTCGACGGAGGCTGGGGAGAAGAAGAAGAAGAGGAAGAAGAAGAAGAAGAAGGCGGAGAAGGAAGAGACAGGTGTGAAGACGATTGCGGGGGTTGGAGCAGAGGGCGACGAGAAGGTTGGCGGATTTTGCGGGATCACGACCTTCTTCAAGAGGGTGTTTTTCTCCAAGGTTGGGAAGGCTGGTAGAGGAGATCAGGTGGAGATCGCACACATCGTCGTCCCGCCAGACAGCGAGCAGAGTGACGATGGCGAAGAGGATAAACATGGCTCCCAGACTGATGGCGAGCCGCTTGAAGCCTCCATCGAGTCCCTTCCCCAGGTGACGGAACCCAATACATGCACCAAGGCTGCCGGGACTCCCAAACAGCACATGTCCGTTCCGCTTACCGGCAACGATGATGGCGTGGAAAGTCCCAAGCATGGCAAACCCGACTCCAATACCATTATCCCTGATACAGCACCATCCGTGCTCCCAGTACCTCTGGACACTTCTTCCGTGCAGACCGCCACCGCACTTCGAATCCACCGCGTCAAGCCCGGCGACATAAAACAGCTGGACATCAAGAAGACAGGCAACAGGTACAAAGCTCCGTCTCCCATCGAAGAACTCGGAAACCCCCAACCCTTCGACCGCTCCCGCCCCCTCGAGACCACCCATCTCACGATCCCCGAACCCACGACGCCAAGGAGCTTTGCTTCCCTGATCTTCTCCCACGCCGGGGAGTCCGTGGAGATGCCGACACCGCAGACCCCGCTTTCGCCTGCATTTGCGTGTGCTCGCCCCGAGATCGACGAGGTCTCTATATCGCCATGCCCACGCCATCTGAGCGCTCTCCTTACCAAACATTCCGACAGTAGCGAGCAGCGGCAGCAGCAGCAAGACTTGAACCCGGACGCAGACGCAGACGCAGACGCAGACGCAGACGCAGACGCAATCCTCTCCATCGTCGCGGCATACGCAGACCAAAGCTTTGATCCCGACGCCAACGCCTCGGACGAAACCATGACATGACGTGACGCGAGAGACGGGCCAGAAAAAGCACAGCTCGACCAACCGAGTCCCCTCTTCCTCCGACGAAGATCGAGGGTGTCGACTCATCCCCCCACCCCCCTCTTTCGGCTCAAAGGAGTCAGACTACTAGGCGTTGCTACAACCCTGATATACCCATTTTCCATCTTCCATTTTCCATTTTCCATCCGGCGTTCGCAAAGGGGGAGAGCGGGCGGATCCGTCTTCCATCTTCCATCTTCCATCTTCCATCTTCCATCTTCCATCTTCCATCTTCCATTCCCTCATGTCCCTCTCCTTCGAATCCGCACCTACCCAAAGCAAGCAAGGAAGCCACCCACATACACCTCTGGCCCAAAAGGAAGGAAGGAACGACTCATACCCTACTCCATCCATCAAGCCAGCAGCTACACCAGCTACACCAGCACTCGCTCCCCAAAAAGGAGAGCCTACGCCCGCATCAGCAAGTAGACGAACGACAACAACACGACCCAGCAAAACCCAATTTCCGCGAGCAACTCACGAGGCATATATATTCTCCATGCAATTGGGATTACGATAGGGATGACAATTGCGCTTGCAATTCGAAAAAGGAAAAGCAAAGTAAGGTGCTACATACAAAGTCCATCTAAGAAATCGCCGAGGAAACCCCCGACTTGAACGGAAAAAGAAACAAAAAAAAAGGCAAAAAAGCTCCGAGTACACCGCGGACATGCCGTCCTTTTCCATCCATTATGCATACCATGCATGCCTCGAACAAGTCACAAGTCATCATGCGTCATCACTCGTTTTCCTCTCCCTCGAGGAGCGTGTACTCCAGGATATCACTCAGGGTGAGCACGCCCTGCAACTTTTGCTGTTCGTCTATGACGATGAATCGATGGACGCGCGAGCGGCGAATGGTGTCGTAGATGGTGCTGAGCTGATCCTGCATGGAGCAAGTGTAGATGCCGGGGAAGTCCTGGGACCGGTCAGCAGTCAGGTATTTGACGGATGGAGACGGGACCACATACATCAGAGCGCTTGAGCAGCGCATCCCCTACACTAAGATTCAACTCATCGTAACTCCCACCCTTGATAAGCGTGATGATATCCACCGCCTCAAACACATTGAGCACGGTGCCATCGCGGTCAACGATGGGTACACTCGAGATACTCTTTTTGACCAGCATATGAATCACATCAATGACCGGGGTATCCATGTACGCAGTCGCCATGTCCTTGTAGGTGCCGACGTTGAGATCCTTGAGCGGTTTCCGCAGCATCTGCGTCTCTTTGACGTTGACTGCGATGAATTTGAGGAGGCGGTATTGCGTGATGACGGACACGACCATGGTGCGGCGGGTCTCGTCATCGATGTCGACGATGGGGATACGGCGGGCGCGCGATTCGAGCATCTTGCGGCAGGCTTCGTAGAGGGGCCGTTCGGGATGCACGGAGACGGTTTCTATCGGGGTGACGCCGAGCGATCTTTCGATGTCTGTGGGCTGTCAATTCACACGCCGCATCGAGAAGACGGAGAAGCTTGCCTCTCAGGCTGTTCAGGCGAAACTGATCTATCCTCGCCAACTGCTCCGGGTTCTGCCAGTAGTACTGGATGACGTTGATGTAATCCGAGGTTGTGAGGAGTCCGGCGAACGTCGACGTCCTCGAGTCCCACAGCGGCGCAGAGACAATGCCTATCCCAAGTCATGTCAGCCCCGGCATCGACCTCGAAGGGCGAGCGGCAGCAGAACCCACCATTCTGGATCAGGATGTTCAAGCTCTTCTTGACCAGCAGCGATGTGTCGAAGACGATCAACCGGAAGCTCAGCGGCAGGACATCGTAACTCGTCCGCACCTTCAGAAAGGCGCGAATGGACCTCTGCTCCCACATCAGCCGTCGGTCAGGTCGAGCAGGAAGAAAAGGCACCCACCAGCCCATCCAGCTGCTCCTTATCCGCCGCCGTCAGCGCCCTGAGAGGCATCCCCGGCCTGGCGAGACCCTGTTCGAGATAGGTTCTGGGAGTCACAAACGCCGGCCGCCCATCCGCGCTCACACTGCCATTCCCTCCCGCATCCCCATTCCAGTTGCCGTTGCCAGCGTCATTGGCATTGGCATTGGCATTTCCATTGCCGTAGCCACCGTCGAGGAAGACATCGTCATACCCACCGCTACCGGAGCCGTGCACGTCAGCGCCCGACGACATGGTGGCGACTACTGCGACTGCGGAGCTCCTTTGGTCGGAGCCGCATGGAGAGGAGGTGTGGCGCTTCGTTATAGGCTCGGGGGTGCGTGGATGGATGTGCCAGTGTACGTGTATGTGTAGGTAAATGCGTGGTGTGGACGTGTGCGGTGCGTGCACGCCTACTTTCGCGTCCGAAGCGAGGGCAAGGCGGCCCTGGGTCCAGGTTTGTGTGGGGGAAGGGAGGGAGGGAGTGGATGGATGGGAGCCGCAGCTGCGACTGTCGGGTCCAAAGCTGCCCACTCGCGCATGGTGGGGGAGGTGCTTAGTCAGCCCGTCGTGTCCAGGTGCCCCCATGACGCGCATGCGGGACGTCGCGCGTCATTGGCGAAAAGGGCATTCGGGCAGAGCATTCGGGCAGAGCATTCGGGCAGAGCAGACAGATCACGCAGAGAGGAGACAGACCAGGTGGACTGCTGTGTAAACATGTTTCATCGAATTGAACTGGGCCGCACAGGAACGCCTGGCTTCATGGGTACAGAGGACACTGGAAGAATGTGCTCTTGGAGGAGGAGGAGGAGGAGATGCAGCATCAGACGGTGCAAACCAAGCCACGCAAGAAAGAAAAAAGAGAAAAAAAGGATAAGCCGCCGCCCCCCATCTCTCCCCGGATCAAAGCAATGTAGTAGAGCGCCTTCCTATCGTTATCGCGTACAGTATTCATTTGTGAGTGCTAGCCCGTCAGGTGCCATCCATTAAGAATAGGCCATGCCCATTTTTGCCCGTCCAAGCGCTCCGTCCACACCGACCGTGGCTACTAGCTAGGCTTCTTCTGCGCTGCTTTCGCTGCCTCGATGTTGAGCTCCGGTCCAGGCTCAGGCGCATTTCCTTCCTCCTCCTCCTCTTCCTTGATCATCTCGGCCGCGGCATGTTCGACGGGCTGATCGGGATCGCCGACTTCCTTTCTGGCTTGGGAGACAATGGCATCGGCTTCGCTGATCCCGGCTCGGAGGGGATCCCTGTCCACGCCGAGTTGAGCTTCTGTTTTGCGCTGTTTGAGGGCCCTGTTGTCGAAGCGGACGATCATGCACGAGAGGTTATCGGTGGAGAAACGGGCAAGTGCGTGGTCGACGAGTGCTTTGGAAGCTGCCTGCGGGTCATGGATGCCTCGGACCAGGTCAACGGCCTCCTGATCGGAGCATACGTCCCAGAGCTGTCCATTGTCAGCATGTCTCGTGCGGTTGAGCGGGAACGACTTACCCCATCGCACGCGAGAATCAGGAATTCGTCCTGGTCAGGTTGGATGACGGTTTCCGTGGTGTAGGGATGGCCGGTGACCAGGTCCTTCATGTAGGCATCACCCAGCGCTCTGGTCACCGCCAGCACGCCGTTGACCCGGTTGTTGAGAATCAGCCCACCGGCACCGGCGACCCGACGACCCTCATTCTCGTCGCTGCCCTTGTGGTCGTAGGACAGCCGCAACGCCCTGCCATTTCGGCACAACACTATCCGAGCATCACCGACGTTGGCCGTGTACAGGACCCTCTGGCGACTGGCATCGTTGCGTACTCGCGCTTCGGTCGCTTGCACATCCCCACCCTTCACACCGTCCATGGCATCGTTGGCCTTCTCTCCCCCTTCGGTGGCATGCCTGACCGCCGACACGGCCGCAGGTGCAAACAGCACCGAGCCGGTGGACGACTGCGAGTTCGGGACGCGGTCTTCCCACCGGAGGACGGCGGTGACGGCGGTGCAGCCGCTGTTCTTGAGGGGCAGCTTCTCGAGCTGCTGGTCCACCTGGGTAAAGGTCTGGTCCAGAAGCTCCGGTATGGGTGTGTTGGGGTTCTTCCGGATGGTATCCTCGAGCAGCAGATGCAACTTTTTGCCGCACCAGTCCGCCGCAAAGGTTCCCGCGTGGCCGTCGAAGATGGCAAAATATCCATTGTCCGTCTCGACGACCGACTGATTCGAGATGGTGGATGCGTCGGATGTGGAACTTCGGCTCTTGTCGGGGCCGTACGAGGGCGCGGGGGTGCTCAGGAAATTGTAGAGATAGGCGTGTGTGTCCTCCATAGTCCTCCGGCATTTCTTGTTCTTGTCCTCGGTGACGCCCACCCGGAATGTCGAACGGGGCCCTGGGTTGGACTCGCCGGCCGAGTTGTTCAGCGAACCCTGGGGCACGCTGAGGGCGGGATCCGCCTTCCCGAGCTTCTGCATTGGTGTCTGCGGGACCCTGTCTGCGGCGGAATTGGCCGACGTTGGAGAGGAGCCGGCCAGATGAAGCGATTGTTTTGCGCTGGAGAACATGTCCCGGGCACGCGACACGCCGCTGCTCCTTCGCGGCTTCTTCTCGCCGATGGGGATCGCCTCGCTCGTCCTGCGCTCGGGTGTCGCGGTGCCGTTCCCGGACCGCGTCCTCTCATCGGCTCCTCCGTCCTGCGCCTGCGGAAGTTTGAACGAATCGGCGGACGTGCTGGGGTCTATGGCGGATTCGTCGTCTTTTTGAGGGGCGTTGCCAAACATTCTGTTCAAGAGGCCTCCTTGGCTGGAGAAACTCCGTCGCTTGTTGCCAGCCAGATTGAGGGATTTCGCGCGTGCGCTGACACTGTATACGGGGCTCGCAATGCTTTCGTGGCCGAAAGAAGCAGCAGGAGGGGGCGAGACAGCGCGACCGCGGGGGGGTGGACGGTACGCGTGCTTACCAAGGCGAAAGGGCAGGGCGGCCACACAGGCAGATGGCGGGGGAGGGGGGGGGGGGGATACGGTTCAAGGGCACTCGCAGGGACGGGTGCAGAAGCAGGCTGGTGGAGCGGGAGGTGGGCGTGGGCGTGGGCGTAGGCGTAGGCGTGGACGACGTGGTGAAAGAGGCTGTAGTTAGCTCTGGGCGCTGCGGCTGGCGAATGACGTCGATGTCTTCGCGGCGGCGTGACCGGATGAAGTGAAATGCGGGCAGGTCGCAGGGGCTAGAGGATCACGGGAGTGCGGGCGCGACGCTAGCAAAGTATATGCAGCCGGTGTGGGAGAGCGTCTTGAACATGTAGGACGGTGTATGATGTACTCTACCATGGCGGTGCGGGGACGATCCGCCTGGAAGGCCGCAGCGCAGCCTCGTCTCACGGGTTCCCCACCACGATGCCTGGGTCCGACCGGTCCGACCTGGCGGTTGCTTGGTTGCCTTGGGCGCTCTCTTCAGGCTTGGATTAGGCACAAACTTTGCGCTTGCTTTGCTGCCTCCCATGTACTATGTAATTGCCCTTCGCAATGATTGCGCCCACGTAGTGAGCCCGTAGTGAGCGCGTACTATTTTGGGAATCGCTGCGAAGGAGGAACCATGGATGGTGGATCGGCAGCATCTCAAACCTCAAACGAAACGAGCAGGGATGGATGAGCATGACGGCCTCTTTCCAAAACATATCGCTGCAGCAGCGGACTATCTCAGGTAGCCATGACTTTGGGTTGTATCTTTGGGTAGGGAAACTCCGGTGGGGTGGTGATGGCGGGCTTTTCACCTCACCTCACCTACGTAGACTGTCCAGGCGAGCTTGCAGGTCATCGTCTCCCCGGTCTCCCCCACCACCACCACCGCCTCCTCCTCCTCCTCCAACTGCCTGGGCGACCCTGCCTTCTGCGACTGTGGTGCTCTGGATGGCGGTGGGTGTCTCTCCAAACTAGACAGTCGTCAGCATGCGTGCGGAACCGAAGGGCAAAACATGGACAGCAAGACGTACAGCCTGACCGAGGTCGATGCCAATCTCGTCCAGGACCTGCTGGACAACCTCCTCGCCCTCTTCCTCGTCCTCCATGCCCATGGAATCGTCAATGGCGTCGTCCATCATCTCCTGGCGCTGGTCCATCATGTCGTTCTCCCTCTCAAACTCCATGGCGATCCTCTGCAGCGCGGGGAGGTTCATCTGGCGGTTCATGCTCCCCAGCAGCGATGTCGCGCCCTTCATCGACTGCATCATCTGCTCGTTGCTGCGCACCGTCTGGATCCGCAGGGAGATGGCCTGCAGCTGGGTCCGCATCTGGTAGAACTTTTGAATGTACCTCCTCGTCCGCACCAGGTCCTTGGCCTGGATGCGCAGCGGGCCCATTTGCCCGCTCTTCGCGCTCTTCTTGATGTCCTGCACCAGCTTCTTCTCCTGGTTCTCGAGCTTCACACGCTCGCGGTCGAGCTCTCGCTGCGTCTTTTCAAGCGCACGCTGGTGCTTGCGCAGCCGCTCGGCGGGCGTCATGCGCTTGCCAAAGGCCCATTCCACAATCTATCGCAGCTTAGTCGCGGCACCTGGGATAGGGGGGGAGTTGGGGGACTACGTGCATTCATGGCGGCGGCAGAATTCTAGTCGCCCTGGGTTGGTGGGTCTGGGAGCGTGCTGCGAGAAAACGGGAATAACTGAATGTTGCGAGGTGGGAATATTGAAACTGGTGAGAAGGTGGGAACAGGTGCGGCGATGATGTCGGTGGTGGGCGGCGGTTCGAGCAGAATAGAATTTCCACTGCAACCCTCGGCAGTCGCCGGTGCTACGGTGTTTTCAGAGGGGCCAATTCACGCGGTGCAGAGTTCAGGAGGGCATGTTTGCATCCATCCATCAATCCATCCCTCCAGGCGACGACGACTGACCGACGGATCCCTGCGCTTGGCGCTCGCCGCTAGCCTTGTGTGCACCGCGTTACGCCATCATCTCCATTCACCCCTAGCCGAAAACTTCACCCTCGAGAACGAGCCGTCGGCCACCACGATATGCCCCTCGATCCATCCGCACACCTCGCCCACACGTCCCAATGAGTGCCGATAAACACGCCGCGAATCCCCCGATCCCCCGGGCAGCCTCCCCGACACAGGGCGACGACGGCGACGATGGCGGCGCTGCTGCCCCCGGATACATGACGGTCGGCTCAGGCTCGACGCCCGAGGCCGCAGCCCGGCTGATGTCGCTGATCGAGTCCGACTCTGGCTACGGATCGATAGCAAATGGGGATGGCGATGCCGCAGCCTCGCGCCGGAGCTGGCACCATCCGGGCATGGGGGAAGACAGGCCCACGCCGCCGCCGACCGAGATCCTCGCGGGTGCCTCGGGCAGCGTGGAGCAGGAGAAGCAGCGCAGCCACGTGATGCAGCTGCGGTACAACAAGAACAAGAATGCGCTGGCCCGCGCGATCCACGGCTCCATCGACATCCTCAAGGGCTTCCAGGAAGAGAACCTCAAATGGCCGGCCCACTATCCCTCCGTGGCATCGGACCCCAAGAAGCCGCACCACACCCGCTCCGAATCGCGCCCCGGCCTGTCGCATACCCAGTCGGCCAAGCGCGACTTTGAACCGCGCTCGCCCGACCGCCCGAGACCGCCGCGACGGGCGGGCACGACCATTGGCGACGATCTGGATGCGGGGGAGTCGAGCTCGAGGGCGGCGCAGGAACCGAAGCAGGAGCCCCGTCTGATCACCCAGCAGCTGGCCCAGGACTTTTCCGTGCTCAAGCTCGAGCTCCGCATGGGTGGGCGGACGCAGACGGACCTCGTGCATTCGCTGGAGAAGAGCTCCATCGCGTCGCTGCTGGACGGCCAAATCCAGCAGAGCATCCGCCATCTGTACTCGATCAAGGACCGAATCGAGGATACTTCGAGCAAGGTCCTTGTCACCGGGGATCTCAATGCTGGAAAATCGACCTTCTGCAATGCTCTCCTCCGACGAAAGGTGCTCCCAGAAGACCAGCAGCCGTGCACGTCCATCTTCTGCGAGGTTCTCGACTTCCGGGAGAACGCCGGCGTGGAGGAGGTGCATGCCGTACCGCTCGGATCCGTCTACAACCGCAACGACGAGAGCACCTATACCGTCTTCTCGCTGCACGATCTGGAGAAGATTGTGTCAGACAACGAGCACTTCTCGCAATGCAAGATATACATCAAGGACATCCGCTCCGTGGACGAGTCCCTTCTCAACAACGGCGTGGTCGACATCGCCCTCATCGATGCACCCGGTCTGAACTCGGACTCGGTGAAGACGACGGCCGTCTTTGCACGTCAGGAGGAGATTGACGTCGTCGTCTTTGTCGTTTCCGCTGCCAACCATTTCACCGAATCGGCCAAGAACTTCATCTTCACCGCGGCCCGAGAAAAGGCGTACATGTTCATGGTCGTCAATGGCTTCGACACAATCCGGGACCAGAAACGATGCAAGGACATGATTCTCAAGCAGGTATATGGTCTAAGCCCCGCCACCTTCAAAGAGTCGAGCGAACTCGTACACTTCGTTTCGAGCAACGCCATCCCCATGGCTTCTGGAAGCGGCTCGCCTCCCGGTGGCGGTGACGACGACGATCCATCCGACAAGGGCAAAGGCAAGGAGGCGGAGAAATTGCGTGACTTTGAAGAGCTCGAGGTGTCGTTGCGACGATTCGTGCTCGAGAAGCGCGCGAGATCGAAGCTGGCGCCTGCGCAGACCTACCTCTTGAATCTTCTGGGCGACATTCACAACCTCGCTACCATCAACCGCGACGTGGCCCAAGCGGAATTGGATCGAGTCAAGAAAGAGATGGAAGCGCTCGAACCGGAATTCGAAGAGTCGAAGAAATCGCGGACGGAGGCTGGGGAAGCCGTGGACCGAATGGTCGAGGACTCCACATCCGACGCATACTCTCACACGCGCGACACCATCAACAGCTGCATCGCAAAGGTTGGCGAACAAGACCTTGGGATCGAGTACCCCGGTCTTCTCTCTGCGTACCAGTACGCTGAAGACATTCGAGATTCCATGCTGCACGAGATCACCGAGACGGTCCGCCTATGCGAAGAGCACGCACGAACCCAAGCGTCACAGGGATACAACGGCATCAAGAACCTGGGTATCCTGCATCTTGGCAACAATCTACATGCCGACGTCATGTTCCGCCCCGAACGCATGTTCAGGAAACCGGTGCACGCTCTGGCCCGCCAAGTCGACATTGACATCGAACTGTGGGACTTCTTCGACATTGCCCATTTCTGGGAACGCCAGGAGAAGGTCGCGGGCACGGGTATGGCCGTCACCGTCGCCGGTGTCGTTGGCGGCCGTCTCGTCGGCGGTGTCGGCTGGCTGGATGGTGCCCTGGGCGCAGCCAAAATCATGGGCTCCAACAACATCCGGAGACTCATCATCCCCGGTCTCATTGCAGGTGGTAAGCTCTCTCTCTCTTTCTCTCTCTTTCTCTCTCTCCCTGCCAAACACGCCTCCCTCGATACTGACTTGATCCCCCAGTCGCCATCGGCATATCCTACATCCTCTCCTCGGTCCCCAAATCGCTCCCCCACCGCCTCAGCACCAAGCTCTCCGCCCAACTCTCGGCAATCGACTACACGCACTCCAACGCGCTCCGCATCTCCTCGGAAATGCGCCGCGCGCTCAAGGGCCCCGCAAACGACGTCCGCATCGGCCTCCAACGCAACGTCGAGAAGCTCCAGCTCAAGAAGGAAGAAACCACCAAATTCAAGGCGGAAGCTTCGGATGCTCGCAAGTACTTTGCCAATCTTTTCCGGCAGAGCAGCGACCTCAGGATGTCGGTGCAACGCATCGATCTCGAGGCCACGCCGCCCGTTGCCGCCGGCGTGCAGTGAACGGGCGCCGAGCGGAACGGCGATGGCTGGGGCGTGATGTAATGTAGCAAAGTCTCCCTTCCTCCTACTCCTCCTCCTCCTCCGCCGCCAGCACCACGGTCCGGACTGGGACTGAACTCTCTCAGATTGCTCGGCGTGGCATGATAGCCCGCGGGATACGTAACGCCGCTGTCATCGCCCGGTGATCCAAACGTGCGTTCCGAGTCCCTCGATCTCGATCGTCCACGGTCATGTCCGGCCACGATGGTCGAAGGAGTGCCCGGCCGACTGATGGTATCCGAACCACCGTACACGGAACCTCCGCCGCCGTGCTCGTCGCTGAATTCGGGCCGGTTCTTGAAGTTCTCAAAGTCCATGTTGTTTTCCGAGACGAATTCGAAGGGGCCGGTGGCTGCCGAGGTGGCGGATTTTCCAGGGTTCTCTTTACTCATGCGGTTCATCGAGTACATGTCACCGTATCCTGCTGTGGCGCCGAGATCGCCGTCCAATCGACCGCGGTATACTTCGGCGAGCAGATGCTTGCTCTTCTCGTGCACCATGGGAACGGTGAGTTTCTGGTACAAGGCCGGGTGCCCGAAACGCACGGCGACGCGGTCGCGTCTACGGGACTCCTTGTCGATTGGCGGAGGTGCTTCGACGCCCTTTGGTGTTTCGCCCTTGGTGTAGTATTTGATCGAGTTGTCAAATGTGTTCTTGCAGTAGAATTTGAAGCCCAGGAGGAGGATTGGGATGGGAATCATAGCGCCGAGCATGAGCCAGCGTTGGTCGCCGCGGGCGCCGACTGTCAAGGCGATGACGAGGTTTGAGAGGAAGGCACCGGCGAGGAAACGGTTGAATAGCGTGCGCCAATAGAGACCACCGGATTCGTTCTTGGTGCAGAATACGTACCTTTGAGGAGTGTTAGCATGGTCAGGGGATGACATGGGTGAGTGAGCAGACTCACATCAGGAGATACTTTTTCATCGACGAGTCAATGGTGAAGTAAAACGCGGTAACGACGAGCGTAAGAGGCTGCAGCGCACCGAAGGTCAATGCCACGGTCGAGTAGAATAGATAGTAGTTGTAGTAGCTCGCATAATCGAACGGCGGAGGAGCCGTGCGCTTGATCAGCTCCCTGGGCGTCGGGTTCAAGAATTTCCTGGAGAAGGATCCCCATGCCAGGTTGGCAAACTGCGACAGATCGATAGCGGCACCCAGGTTACGTTGTACAAGCCATGTGATCCAGAAAGGCGAGATGTTGCAGAGTGCAACCATGATGGTCGCAAATGGGTGAATGTCCTGGATGACCTGATACCAGGGAAGATGACTTTCATTGGCAATGTTGATAGCGATGCTGACCATGGTGAAAACGGCGGCAAAAAGCGAGAAGACGATCAGGTTGTTGAACATGAAGAAGGAGAACAGCTGGGACACGACGTGCCTCTCGCGAGACGTCTTGGTGGTATCGCCGGCGGAGACGGAGAGTTTGCGGAATATGATGGGGAGGAAGTAGTAGAAGAGCGAGGTGAGGGCTGGAGCCGCGATACCCTGGACGAGGGCCCAGGTCTTCGGGTTCTTGGCCATTTCGGTGCCGAAGTCAGGCCATAGGGTGGCAATGTTTCCCAGTTGAGCGAGGAAGACGGCAATCAGGGCGTTGGGGATGAAGTACAGCAGCGTCAGCAGGGTGATCCAGAGCCTGTTGATGAAGCGCCTCCACCGTCGCACTTTGGGCATAACGGACAGGTTCTCCCAGATGATGTCCTTGGGCTTGGGGGCGAGCTGTACCTTGGAACCCTTGGGATGCTTGCTGCGGGCAGCGAAAGCGACGGTGTGCGCGGACTCGATCGTCTCGTAGCTGGCGAATCCATACGGCATGGCGTCTCTCTTATCGACCGTCTCGCGGACCTCCTTGATTCGAGCCTCCAAACGCTGGATCCTCGCGGTGAGGTAATCGATCGCATCCACCTTTTCCGCCTTGTTGACAAATTCCGGGTCCTTCTTCGACGGCCTGCACACGGGGCGTGTCGTGGGCAGACTGCTCGGGTTCTTCAGATACTTGGCAAGCACCTGCTCCAGCTCTATAACCGCGGCCTCGTGCTCCTCGAGAAGATCCGGGAGATCTCTGACGTTCCTCCCAATGGAAGCGCGCGGGACTTCCGGGGTCGTCCGAAGGCTGTCGGCAATCTCCAAGATGCCCTGATCGCTGCGGAAGTTCCTCGAGATATCCGTGATCATCAGCGTCCTCGAATGCAGACTGCTCTGATAATCCGCGGCCTCCATGTACTTCCTCCTCAGCTGATGCACGGCACGATACGTCCACCACAGGAACCCACAGACGATGAAGTCGACGACATACGCGAACACCACAAAAGCCCAGAAAGCCCGGCCCTGTTGCAGGTTCTTGGGCGTCATCAAGAAAATGGCACTGTTGGGTGACTTGTCGTTTTTCGGCGACTGCGTGACGTTGACCGGGATGATCAAGGCGCAGCCGGCGACGGCCAGCACCACGAACATGTTCCTGCACATGCGGGCTATCCGCAGGAAAATGGTGGCATCCATGCCAATCAACTCCATGTACTGTTCCTCGGCGGTCTTGAAGACGGGTTTGTACCACGCAAAGAGGCTCTTGTCCATCGGCGGCGGTTTGTGCTTGTCGTCGGCATGGCGAAGACGGGGGGCGTATACGATCTGGTTCCATGGGCGGAGGATGCAGAAGGCGAGGAAGACGGCGACGGTGACGGCAAGCGAGGTGCCGATGGCGACGAGGACGGAATCATTGGCGACCTGGGAGCCAAAGGGATCCGACAGGAGCTTGAGCAATTTCGCGTTCAAGTCCTCATCGCGCGGCGACAGGCCCCCCGACGAGGTCGAAGCCATATCGTGTGCAGTTTGCGGTGGAGGGTAGGTGGAGAGTTTTGTTCTACAGGCCCCAAATAGATAAAAAGAAAGCTACAAAGGAATCTAAAACACGCCAAAGGGAGGAACAAAGACGGCGACGGAGAATCACTTCTCCTTTGAAACGAGAGTCCTGTGCGTGTACGAGGGCGAGAGGAGCAACAAAGGAAAAGAAGGACCGGTGGCCTAGATACTTGTCCAGGGCCGAGTTCGCGGGAAGAAGAAGAGGAGGAGGAGCTTCGATGACGGCCAGCATGCCGGGACCCCTGCGTAGGTCTGCAGGGTGGAGGTGGAGGCTGCAAGGGCGTGCGGCGTATCCCATTGGCCGCCGCACACGCCGCCGTTCCATGTACAAGAATTCCCCTTTGCACTATTTTTGGCCGCCAGGTTGCGACCTGTTGATCGCCTGTCAAATGCTACACTACCATATTGCCTCATTACCACACCACGCGGAGAAGGATTTATTGAACATGTGCACCGACGTTGATGCGCCCACAAACGGCCAGCTGGTACCATGCACGCGACCGCTTCGTTCCCCCCATCTCGTCCCCATCCCTTCCATCATCCCTTCCATCATCCCTTCCATCATCCCTTCCATCATCCCTTCCATCATCCCTTCCCTCCCTTCCCTCCCTCCCTCTGCTCTCTCTGCTCAGGTACCTCCGGTCAAAAGGGGCACATGGTATATGCTTGAAACAGCAGCAGGGCAAACCGATGCACTGGCGTCTAGCAAAACCCAGAACCGCACACGCGCCACCAAATGATTCGTCATGTGCGCGCTACCAATCGTGAGGGAGCCGCTGGGCGTGCAAGCTTTGAAACCACGAGGCGGCTAGATAGATACCTCAACAACAACACACGGCGGCAACCGTCGAGCGATGCGAACTGCGGGCGAAGCGCCGTTGGAACCTCGTTTCTCCTTCTGCCCAACTCCCCCTCTTCCTCTCGCCCGTTTTCCGCCTCGTCGGCTCATCGTCGCCGGAACGATGCAAGGAGGCATTCGTCGACGCGTAAGACACACCCGGATGGGTACTGTACAAGGTGAGCCCCAACAGGGCCGGACCTCCGCCTTGTCCCAGATGCTGTCTCCAACCTACAGGATCTCCGTATGACCTGCATCGACGTCGTCACCTTCGGGATGGATGCAGTCGTATCTAGATACTGCACGAACAGAACGAACAGAACGAACGCAACAGAGCGGAACGGAACGGAACGGAACGGGAGCGATGATGCTGGATCCCCTAAGACGTGTTGGTGTTGTACCCACCCACTGTGCTGTGTTGTGCCGTGTTGTGCCGTGCCGTGCTGTGCTGTGCTCTGCGCCTTGTGATGCCGTCGTCTTTGGTTGGGGGTCTGACATGACCGCGGGGAACATCTCCAATTTACCCCATTTGGAGAGACCGCCCATCTGTGAATGTGACCGTTGCTGCACCTTCCAAACCATCACCCGAGTTGTAATGCATGTCGCGACAACATAATGCCCAAAGTCAAACTTTTGATTGATGCTTGTTTCTATCGTCACGTCGTCTAATCATCGTCGCTTACCCTTCAGCTCTCATGCCAGACCGTCTTGTTCGAGCGAACGGTCCAAATAGGCCATTCTACTTCCCACCGCCCTTGACAAGCTCGGCAACCTTCCTGGCCAGGTCCTCCGCCTCCTTGGTCGTGGCCGCCTCCGCATAAACCCTCACAGCGTCCTCCGTACCACTGGCTCTGGCAAAGCTCCGGCCCTGCCTCACCTTCTGCACCTCCTTATCAATCTGAGCCTGCAGACCATCGGGCGAAACCAACTTTCGCTCCGCATCGGTTGTCTTGAAGATCTTGCGGTCGCTGACGATGACCTTCAGCAGCCGATTGGGAAGGTCCGTGTAGGTGGAGAGCCATTCTTGAGGACCCCAGTTCTTGTGCGCGAGGACCACCTCGACAAGGAGGAAGTCGGAGAGTGCGTCGCCGACGGATTGGTTGATGAGGTCGATGCAGGCGCGGAGAACGTCGAGGGCTTCCTTCTGCCCGGGCGTCTTGGGCTCGTGCTTGGCGATGGTATCGAGCGTGTCTGCCGAGAAAATGACGGTGCCGTGTCCATTGGCTTCAAAGTAGACACCAACGTCGAGCTTCTCAGCGGCATGGTGCAGGTGCTTCACTCCGGTGGGTGTGCAGTCTACTTTGAGCTTGAGGTGTTGTTCCACGTATTGGGTGGCGGCACCGTTTGCATAGGCGGTTTGGATAACGCCAATCTTGACGTCGTCCGCGAGGCCGGCAAGACGGACCTGGTCACCCAGGAAGGAGGCCACCAGGGTGGCGATGCGGTCACCGTCGAGGAGGCGGAATATGTTGCTGGAGTCTTTGAAGTAGTAAACCACACGGTCGGCGTCACCATCAAGAGAGGCGCATCGGTCGCCAGGGCCTGCTTTGGAAGAGGGAGGGGCGCGCTGGTTCGTCTTGACGAAGTCGGCACCGCACTGTGCGTGATCAATCAGTATTACCCCTCAAACGAAGAACAGAGGCCGCCTTACGTCCACATTCAGGCTTTCTGGCTTGATGACATTGTCGTTGATGACGAAAATCTCCAACCCCTCCTCCTTTGGTGGAAGATGCTTGATCAGCTCCGTCAGCTTTGGCCCACCAACGCCATTCGCACAATCCACCGTCAAGCTGCCGGCCGGCTTCTTGCCTTTCAGCGCCGTCTTGAAAGCCGCCCCAAACTTCTCGTAGTATCCCTTCTCGGTCGGCGTGCCGTAAGCGTCCTTGGTGCCCTCTGTATTCAAGCAGCGTACCATGTAGTGCAATTGTGGTGTCGTCAGGAAGCCATACTCCTTCACCTCAGCACCGGTAGCCCTCAATCCATCCAGAAGGCACCCCAGAAGTCTGGATCCCGAAGCTCTTGTGTCGCGGGCGACCACGACGCGGGCGGGCGATTCGAGGTCAGCCTTGTGCTGTGCGGCGATCTCGTGGTAGTATTTCGAGACGTCTTCGGGGGTGGCCTTGTTGGCGATTTCGGTGCTGATGACCTCCCAGTCCTCCTGCAGCATGTTGCCCTGTGCTTGTGAGCCCTCGATCCCATCCCTTCTCAGCCACCTTTGCGTAGCGTACCAGCGGCTCCACAAGCTTGACGCCATTATCCTCCGGCGGGTTGTGCGATGCCGTGATCATCACACCGATCCATTTCCCCTTCAGCGAGCGAGATCGGAGCGATGCAACAAGGCCAACGCGGGTCAAGACCGAGTCGAGGACATCACTGCTCCGATTAGACCCTGCCCTGGAATGTCGCGGTGATACGGGGTGGTGCGGGGAGGCGGCTTACGCTTTCGTGCGGAACTGTTTGCATCAATTAGCACCAGAAACGTCTTGCGGAGGAACCGAAAGGGCATACACCGGCAGTGCCATACGTATACACCAGACCCTCGGGCGCCGGGTGCTTGGTGACAGCTTCGACGATGGGATCAGACATGTTTTAGTAATTCCTCTCTCGGTTCTCTTGAATCTCCCCCAATACTCCAATCGTCCGAGACACAAATGATGTTGAGATAGAAAGCTCGAAGAACGAGGTGAGAAGAAGGCAACGAGGTACGAAGGTAACGAGGTAACGAGGTAAGAAGGTAAGAAGGTAAGAAGGCGGTCTGTCAGCTCGGCGGGGAAGGAAGCGGGATAGTATGTGACGCACCCTACCAAAAAATACGCCTCTTTCTACATACTAGCTCAACACTACTTATGCATATATACATGTAATAAATCTATGCCATCTAGTACTCTACCAAGTTATTTTATATCCCCAACTACACTGTTTACAATAGAGTAGTAGTAGATACTGGAGGTTTCTTCAAGTAGATAACCTGCTGGATGGTGAGCAGGAACCCCTCCAACGCTAAACATGCAGGCACCTGAGGTGGGAGGCATGCCGCTTTTCCGCTTTGAGAGGCGCCACGACTCTGACGTAATGGTCTTGTTTCAGCTGTCGAGGTTTGCGTCCAAGCATATATCGAACTTGTGGAACACCATCCATATACATAGTATGGTGTGGAGATGGCCATTCGCATTCCTTCTCGCATCAGCAAGGCTGTCACCACATTATCAGGACATCACCCACAACCCAAGAGTGTTGTTAACAAGAGGGGTAAGACTTCCATTAGAAGCACGAGTTCCTGAGAGGCAAACTACCTGAGGCTACTGACTCCAGATACCATGCACCCACCACTTACAATAGCCATGCCTGAGAGTAAACTAAAGAAAAGGGATATATCTGTACTCGAATAGACTCGGACTAGAATCCCTGAGGGCCCAGTCCAGGAAACGGCCTTGCTCCAAATCCGCCAACAGGTACGCTGTGTCCAGGGATGGGACTACCAATTTCACCCAGCGCAGGAGGTGGCCCGCCAGCTTCGACGAACTTGATGTGCGAGAGTTGCCCGGGCCTGAGCTCCTTGTAATCAAGGTTCCCACCGCCGTTGCTGCTGTCGCCGATGATGTCGCATGCTTCCTTGATCTCCTCTGCTGACACTCGAGCTTCGGCGGGACCACGACCCAGATCAATGTGAGTGAGTACCTCGCTCGCATCCACATAGCCGTCCGAGCCAGGCTGGCGCATCGTCAACATCTTGCATGTGCTGCACACCACTCGGCGAAGCCACACCAGGCGTTGCTCGTTCGGACCGCGCTGTTCGTTGTTGCGCGGAGCTCCCATCATAGGAAAGGGAGTGTTGAACATGCTCGACGTCGGGGAGGCACCCCATCCCGAACTTCCTGGCATAGGAAAGGGCATCGGCGGCGTTCCCCAGACACTGCCACTGCCCGAGCTTGCAAAAGGAGCATGCAGATCCGGCCTAGGTTGGCTTGGCGCATCCGCGAAGAAGCCCAGAGGAGCTCCTCGAAGGGAGCCGTGCTGTTGCAGGCTTGCCCGACGTTCAGCTTCCGGGAATTCGGAAATGTCTTCTTCATCATCGTCCAGCAGAGCTTTGCTGCCCAAGTGGTTTGCGAGCTCGTCAACATCACCGCCCTGCATGCGTTTCTCATCGTGCGGCTTAACACTAGACGGCCGTTGGATAGGGGTAGGTCGCTGTATCGGTTGGGCTTGCGGCGCAGAAATCGGACTCTCCGTGACAGGCTTGTCATAGGAGGGTTGTCGTGAGTGCCCGGGCACACCCATGCCGAACGGAGGGACGGCGTTTGGCCCGGGGAAGCCTGGCATGGGTCCAAATCCAGGTGGAGGAGCCTCAATACCCGGGAAACCTCGACCCATGGGCATCATGTTCGGTCCGTGCATGCCTGGAGGTGGGAATGGACGGAAAGTCTGAGGTCCTTGCTGAGGAGGAAATATGGGCATACGACCACCAGGACCCATCATGCCAGGCATCATGCCCTGACCAGGGAAACCGTTCAGGCCGGGAGGCATGGGATTCATTACCATTCCCATTCCAGGAGGCACTGACATCCCCGGCGGTGGCCCGATCGGCGGCATCGGTGATGAAGGTTGAGTGTGCGGTGCGGGGGTGGGCTGTTGCGAAGGTGGCTTCGTCAAAATCGACTTTGGTATCACCGGAATCTGTGCTTGCGATGATGGAGACATCGACTTGCTGCTGGTACCAGGAGCGGCATGCGAGTTCCTCGGGGAGGATCCATGGGAGCCTTGCTGCGAGCTCTGGCGAGGTCGATTCGGAGTGGGGGCTTTGGGTATAGCTGGAGTGACATGAGGTGAGGGGAATCCGGTCGACGAGTTTTGCTTGAGAAGCTGAGGAGGTAGGGCTGGAGCAACTGGCTGCGGTTGCCTCTTTGCTGGCGTCGCAACCTGCAGTTCTTTCTGGCTGCGTTCCTTTTCCGCTTTGGCCTTGGCCGCTTCCTTTTCCTTTCGCGCCTTATCATCATGAGCCTTCTTTTCACGAGCCTCCTTCTCTTTGGCCTCGCGCTCCTCACGCTCCTTTCGCTTCGCATCATCCCTGGCCTTCTTCTCTTGAGCCTTCTGCTCGCGCGCCTTGCGCTCGACTTCTTGCTGTCGGTCGCGCTCCTCTTGCTGCCGCCTCGAACGCTCGGCCTCTTTTCGCTGCTTCTCTTCCTCTTGTGCCTTTCGGCTTGCTTCCTTCTTCTTCCGCTGTTCTTCCTTCTTCCTCCTCTGCTCTTCCAGACGCGCGGCCTCGGCAGCTCGAGCCTCCTCCTCCTTGGCGGCCTGCTCAGCTTCCCGCTTCTCCTTCTCCGCCTGCTTGGCCTGCTTTGCCTTGTCCTTCTTCTCCTTGCGCTTTTGGGCCTCCTTTGCCTTCTTGGCTTCCTTCTGCTCCTTCTTGTCGTCCTCCTCGGCCAGTTCCTCCAGAAGTCGCTGTTGTCGTTCGGCGGCCACCTTTTCCTTGTAGGCTTGAAGAACCCTCTGCTCAAACATACGTGCTGCAAATATCTGAAACATCCGCCTGCCTTCCTCCATGCGCTGCTCTTCCGTCATGGCTTCCTATACACTATTAGCGCGTCCCGTGCACTCGTGCGTTTCATACGCACATCCTCGTCCTCGTCCTCCTCTTCGTAGTCCCCATCTTCGTAGGCCTCCTCGTCGTCATCCTCGTCATCGAACTCGTCGTCTTCGGGTGGCGGTGCGTGGTTGTGGGCGTTGTGACTCCGGTACGCCATGCTCGACTGGCCGTGATATGAAGCCTCCTCTTCCCGCTGCATCCTCCGCTCGGCAAGCTGCTCCATCATCTCAATAAACTTCTTGCCATCATTCTTCAGCAGGTCGTCTGCGACTGTTAGAATGCCGCCTGATGAACAAATCAGTCTCTCCTCGCAAGACGATTGTGACAGACGCAATACCTTTGACTTGTAGGCTGCTGCCAAACTGGAGGAAGTCGGTTTCGGGGTGCGGCAGACGCTCCTCCTCGCTGTACTCCTCGTCGGACGAGATCTCGCTATTCGAGAAGTCCTCGTCTTCCTCGTCTTCGCCGGAGAGCTCGTCGGTGTCGTCGTAGTGGCCGGGGGGAGGGTGCGACGTCATCACGGGGCGGGCCCGAGGTGCACTGCAAGCACGTTGCAAGTCAGCATGGGGCAAGCGTGGGTCAGCATGGTGCTGGCGGTGCGCGTACTGCTCAAGTTCCTCATAGTAGGCATCGTACAAGACCTCGAGCTCCTCCTCGATGGCGGTGCGTTTCCGGCCGCACACCGAGCAGCTGCACGAGTGTTTCTGCTGCTCCTTCATCTTACGCAGCACAGCCTCCTTCTCGATCTTGACCAGCGACTTGCGCTCGTCCTCGCTGAGCGAGAGCCAGAACTCGCGGATGCGCTCACGCTCCTCCTGGGTGGTCGTGTTCCATATGCGGTCCTTCTTGGGGCCGTTGGCGCGAGCGACGTGGGTGGACAGGTGCGGCATGTGCGGCGGGCGGGGCGGCATGTGGTGATAGGGATGTGGGTTCGATTGGGAAGGCGCGGGTGGCCCTTTCTTCTTCTTCTTGCCCGCACCGCCGGCCTCGGGCAAGGGCGCATAGCCCGGCTGGTAGTGGCCGTTGCCGGCATACGGCTGGCCGTAGTGCTCGCCCTCGTCGTCGGAGAAGTAGTCGCCCTCGTCGTCGTCGTCGTCGTCGTCGTCGTAGGGCGGGTCGTCGTACTCGGGCTCCGCGTACTTGGGGACCGCCGTGCGTTGCGCCACCGGGCCTTTGGCAGGCGGCACATGGCCATTGTTTGCGGGGGGGGCCTTCTGCTGCTGCCTCGCCTGCTCGGCGGCCCTCTTCGCGGCCTCCTTCTCCCGCCGCTTCTGCTTCTTGCGATTCACCGGCGGGGGGGTGGCCGCGTGTGCGCCCGCAACGCCGTTCGGAGGTGCCGTTGGTGCGGCCGCGGCGGCTCTGGTGCCTTGAGCCATGGGTGGAGGAGAGGGTCGGGGGGGCGAGGGGTGGGAGAGGGAGCTGGACGGCAGTGTCAGAGGGGCTTGGCTCAGGCTGCTGCGTGGTCGGGTCAGGCCGCGGCTGGACGTGGGGAGGGCCGCGGTAGGGATGCACTTGCAATGGCAGAAGCTGCGATGGGCAGTCCCCCGCTTCGGGAACGTACGCTGGGGCGGCTGGGGGGGCAATCTCTGCTCGCGGGCGATGGCTGGCAGAGGCTCCGTCGGGCTGCTGGGCTGCACGGCGCGGGGTCGGTTCGTGTTGTTGAAGTCCAAATGGCCCGTGTATGTTCTCTCAACTGTGCTCGCCGTGCTCACTGCTTGGCACATGATGCACGGACTCAGCCTCTCCGTCTCCGTTGCACCCAAGAGACGCAGACGCAGACGCAAATCCTCACAGACTCCGCTCTCCGCTCTCCGCATCCGCGCCCCAACCTGTGCTTCCACTCCGCCGCAGCTGACATCTCGCCATCGAGCCCTCGCGCCCTCGCGCCCTCTCACCCTCTCGCCGTCTCGAGCCTCCGCCGCCGTTTCGCTACCTCGCCGACTGCAGGACCCCCCCTCTCCCTCCCAGGCACCGCTGCGACCGCTTCGAAGGCACACCCCAGGCCCTCCTCGATCGCTGCGACGGGCAATCGCGACGGCCGGTGGACACAGGGACCCAGTTCTGCATACCGACCTTGCGACTTCGCGCAGACGTCCCCTCCCACGCTCCTTCAACGTCGTCGTCGGTGTCGCATTCCCACGGCAAAATGGCCCAGAACGGCGAGCCCGTCATGCGCAGGTGTGTACATTTCCATTTCGCTATCGCTCCCCAACCACTCTGTTCGGGGCACCGTCCGTGTTCACTGCCCCTCAATTCTCCGTCATTTGTCACCTCTCCATCCCTCCTTCATCACGCGATTCCGGCACATCATTGATGTCTCCCAATCCACCTCTCCATCTTCTCTGCCCCGGCTTGTTCATTTTCCCCGGAGATCGTCATGCAGTTATTGGGATGCAGCGACCCTGACCCGATAACGTGCGTTGGTGTTCCCGATCCGACTTGCTTCTAAAAATAGCCCCCATGCATGGCTCCCATGTCCACATTTTATCGTTTCGCATTGAATTCTTCCGTTCCTGTATGATTTTCCTCGCCCTGCCATTTTCTATGCTCTTGCCGTCTCCCGACGAGGTGAAACACCTCGGCATTGGACTTCAGCTGATGTGAACATACAGGAAGCTAGTGATTATTGGCGACGGAGCTTGTGGTAAAACTAGTCTCCTGAGCGTCTTTACGCTGGGTTACTTCCCTACGGTGGGTCCCCTGCGCCTCAACCCAATTTCAAAGGTAGCGTTGTCACTGACCCTTCCAGCGTTACGTGCCGACCGTTTTTGAAAACTACGTCACAGACTGTCGAGTGGATGGTAAGTCGGTGCAACTGGCGCTGTGGGATACGGCTGGCCAGGAGGACTACGAGCGACTACGACCACTCGCCTACTCAAAGGCACATGTGATCCTGATAGGCTTTTCCGTCGATTCTCCGGATTCTCTCGAAAACGTAAAGCACAAGTGGGCGGAAGAGGCCCGTGAACGATGCCCGGGTGTTCCGATAATATTGGTCGGCCTGAAGAAGGATCTCCGCGACGACCCTCTGGCGCAAGAAGAGATGCGCAAAAAGTCTCTCAAATTTACCACGTCGAAAGCTGGCAGCGACGTGAAAGACGCCATCGGCGCCAGAAAATATCTCGAGTGCTCATCCCTTACCGGCGACGGCGTGGACGACGTTTTTGAAGCGGCCACACGCGCTGCCCTCTTGTCTCAAGACAAGAAGGAGGGCGAAGGTGGCTGCTGCGGCGTCATGTAAAGCGACTTCCGATTCTTGTTTTCCTTGGCGCGATACTTTGCATTGGGCGGTGTTGCACGGCTTTACTTTCTACTTGCCTGTCTTCTGGTCTATTTCATTTCCTGGCCTCTATTGCTGGATGTGCATTGCTAGCGACAGCTCTTTTTCCGGCATGGCCATCTCTTCTACGTCTATGCTTGGTGCGGAAAAAGTGCCATGGGGGATGGGGGGCTGGTTGGCTTTTCAGTTCTAATGGACATATTTGGGGGGAGTGCGTTGCGAATGCAGGTTCAGGGGGGGCAAAACCTGCTAGGAGTACGATATCTGGGTGGGATCATGATTGATGATTGCCATCATCTTACGCTCTTTTGAACATCTTGTATTTTTTCTCCTAGAGCAGGGGTGGTCAAAGGGGGTTTACCCATGTTGGATGGAGATATTATTAGTATTGTGCATCTACACATATACACTACCTATGTACGTTGAGCGTTGAGCGTTAATATCACAGGATAGGATACTCGGATTATAGTACACGCATCTCCCGTCGATATCCTCTCTTCCAATGCTTCTTCGACGCTTATGCTTACCCATACATATCGTACATGCTCGAATCTCCTACCCTCCTCCATCAGGCACACTCTCCCCTCTAATTCCTAGTCCACCCATGGTTCCACCCCTCCCGCCCTGGAAAATCGGTTTGACACCTCGCATACTCAATCGGCACACTCCCCCAAACACCCCTCTTCACCATCGCCGCCCGATACAACCTCCCCACTTCCCGGCCCCTCACCCCCAACGTCCCCGCGTCAGGGCCCTGCCCACCACCCTCCGCCTCGCTGACCCTGTTCCCATCGTTGTCGAGCAGACGCAAGTGTTCGCACGCTGCCCGCATGCTCATGTATTGCCGTTCGAGATCCAGTTCTTCGGCGCGACGGCGCTTACGCAGGAAAAGCATCCACGCGCGGTGAATGGTCCAGTGACGCAGATAGCGGAGCCGACTGAAGTGGAGCGGACGGGGTGTCAGGGGGTGGGAGAGGTGGTAACGGATGGCGGCTGTGGTGGTGGGAGAGTGTCAGTCAGCAGGTGCGATTGCGCAAGTTGGATGCGAGGCAGGCCGGGTTCGGAGCCGAGTATGGGATGATGGGCCTCGGGATGGGGTGAAGACGTACTGATTCGCGGATCCGGGGAAGCCTTGCCCCTGCTACGCTTCTGCAGATTCGCTGTTGTGGAGAAAGGTGAAGCGTATTGGGGCCTCGTTGCTCGTGTTGGGGGCGCGGACACGGCTTTCGGTGCGGTGGCGGTGCATTGGCGGAAGGAGGAGGGTCGGAAGACCGGCCGGAAGGTCGAGAGATTCATGGTCGGATGGTGGGCGGTGCAATTGGATTGGAGGTTGGATGGTCGATGGGACCTTTGAGGGTTGAAGTTTCGCGAGTTGCGGTGTCACGTGCAGGGGCTCGGTTGGCGCTAGAGCTGATGGGGATTAGTGCGGTTGGTTGACGACAGTTCCATCGGATGATGTTGCAGACGACCTGTTTTACTTCAACTACTTGCTACTCCTACTTACTATTCTGAAATCATACGTTGGATCTCTTTTTCATCCTTTGAGACTTTTTGCTATTCTCAGTCACTTCACTCGCGTCTCACACTTACACGTGGGTATAGAAACACAATGACCAGCATTTTGGGGAACAATATGATGGGACCAATTTTCGCCACTGCTTCCTGTTGTCAATTGGAAGCCCGACTGTCAATCGGCTTCACCCCGCCTCAAACACGTCGTAAATAATGGCTGTCTTTTCCGACCAGGTGTTTTCCCGGTTGATCACAAAACATCCTATAGCTGTCTGTTTTGATTGACCCCATAACGCCCTCTCCCATCCAACACCTCTCCACTGCCATGGCGTCACTTGTGCCTTTTCTCGTCAATACTTACCCTCTTCAGCCATTGTTGGTGTTCGTTTCATGACTCTGCGGTCTTTTTTCGTATCCCAACTTTGAGATTGTGGCTTGGTGCTTTTGATTGTCTGTCAAAGTGCATTACCAGTAGACTACTTTGCGTGGAAAGAAGACTATGTAACCATGATGCTCCTCTCGTCTCGAGACATGATAGCATCCTGTATCACCGGGGTATCATACCAAAACGCCTTCAGAGATGTAGAGCCGGCCGTAGTGCCAACGGCGAGGGCAGAGTCCAAACTTTTAGTCGTACGCATTATCAAAGTCTCCATCATCGGCCTCGTCGTCGTCACCGTTATCGAAATACTGCTCCGCATTGTAGTCGTCGCCAGATTCCTCCGAGTCGCTGGAAACGGCCGACCAGTTGTCCTCTTCATCCACGGCGTCAGGTTTGCCCTCGTCGGCCTCTTCCTCCTCGTCAGGGTCCTCGTCTTCGTGGTCTTCCGCATCCTTCAAGCGCTCCTGCTCCTGCTGTATCATGCGGTCCACGTAGGACTGGGCGTTCATCCGGGTGACGGAGAGCAGTTGGCGCTTCTCGCTGCTGCCACCGGGGACCAGGAGGTCGTGGAGCTCGGGCGGGAAGAAGTCGAGGACGTACGGACGAGTGTCGAGCTTCGGGATTCGGCGCCGCTTCTTCGCGTAGCGTGCCGAGTAGGTCTGGTTGTCGCTGAAGGTGTTGAAAAGGGCGTCCTCGGTTGGTGCGCGCTCGTCTGCTTTGCGCTTGAGGCCATTGTGCATGCCGTCGTTGAGGATGGTGTAGAAGGGGCCTTCGCGGATGCGGGCGCGGACGGCGAGATGGTGCTGCACAAAGCCCTTCTCGTCGGCGGTCGCGGGAGTGGCTTGCGGCGGATGATGGGTTTTCTGCGACCATCAGCGGCTGCTCTGCTGCCCGGCGAGGACACCCCCAACGTCAGACTTACCGGAAAGCGCTCAGCCGGGCCTTTCTGGATTTCGAGGCCCGACAGATCCCACTCGACTTCTGTGCCTGCGATCATCATTTTACCGCGTCCGCCGCCTCCAAAGGCCCCGCCTTGCCCACCGCGTGCGCCACCGCGCCCCCCACGTGCGGACATGCTGCCGCGAGAATTCGGTGTAAAGCTGCGCGAAGTATTTGGCAAAGGGCTTGGCGTGCAATCGGGGGGTTTTCTTCCTGGTTTTTGCAACCCTAGGCTGTAAATCGGGCAGCGTGGAGGTTGTAGTGGTGATGGTGGTGGTGGTGTGGAGTCGGGTTTTTGAGCGGCGTACTTTTTGGGTGGGGCGGGGGCCGAGGCCTCGTTCACCACCCACCCTACGACGCGATATACGCCACATGGTTCCTAGGAACGCGTCTGGAAGAGGAATCGGACACGTAGTCACATGAGCAAAGCTAGAACCTTCCTCTGCTAAGCATCCGCCGCCACAACCCTATCGTCGCAATCCTCCAACATCTGTCCAACATCATCAACATGGCACCGTCGGCCGTACTGGCAGACCTGTCGACGCACCTGCAAAAGGTGGACGAGGATCCAACGACGCAACTCGATACGGAGCTTCTTGAGAAATGCGACCTGTTCGCTAGCACACCCGAGTACCGTGACCAAATATGGCAACAGACGAGCCCGCTGTTCCTCCAGATCGCGGACTTGCTACCAAAGCTTCAGCAAGATCCCTCGCTGCTCGTTCACTTTGTAACAAAATTGTCCGAGCCGTATCGGTTCGAGAACATCAAAGACATCGAATTCGAGGTGGGCCTGGATCTCCAGGCAACTCCCTTCCACGGTCTCATCCTCTCTCTGTTGGAGAAAGCTACGGCGAGCAGCAACGATGCGCAATCTTTGGCGAGCAGGCCTGGCGTAGTGGGGGCTGTGGTGAGGTTGTGGCTCTGTACGACAGATGCCGGCGTTGCAACCCAAGCTGAACACCTGTTGACAGCTTTGCTGCGGGTATCGACAAATGACCCTGTGTCTGTATCAGGAGAAGCACCGCTACACACGTACGGCGCTGGACCCATGTGGCGGCGGCTATTCAATGATCGCGATATCAGTGCTCTCTACTACCACTACACGTCTCTCAAGTCTTTGAGAAATTCGCCGCCTCCTCACTTGAGCAAGCGGGACAAGACCATCTCGCAGGCAAGATTGTTGGAATGGTTGCCGAAAGTGGGTGCGCTGGATTGGAAGGCCATCATCACAGGCCATAGTATCGACGTTGAACGGGAGGTGGGACTGGTAGAAGGTCAAGGTTTACTTCACTACGCGGCTTTGAACATGGCCGACACCGAAGATGACATTTTGATGCATATGACACTCATCAACTTCTTCCGTGAACTGGTTGTCACAGTCAAGGCGAGGTCACACCTCACGTACGTAAACCCTACTGCAACAAACATGTGAATTCCTTTCTGATTGTGCAACAGAGCATACGATTCGAGTCTATCGCTAGACTTTCTCAGAGAGCACGGCATACACAAGGGTATCATTGACTTTCATACCTCAGATGAACCCCGCCTCGAGCATTCCTTCTTGAGCCCGCGGACGGCGCAATACATCAGTGACTATGCGAGCAGCTACCCGGGAAACTTCGAAAACAGCGAGGAGATGCCCATCATTCGGAATTATCTTCACCGCAATATTAGAAAGTGCGAGCCACACGACCTTAGCATTCTAGCCTCGATGCCTCGCGCAACCCTCATACCACAGCGCCTGGGAAGTTTTCTCTGGGACGACTGCGTTGTGCTGGATATGCCCATCATACGAACGAATCCGGATGCTTTGAAAACGCTTGCCGCTGTCTTTCACGGGCCATTGAAGGTAGGCGCAAGCCTTTCACTATGCAGGTGTAGCGATACTGATTCAAGTCAGCCAGAAATCACCTTCCCACAAGTCGAGACCCTGGGTGACGATCAAAAGCGGATAGAGACAGAAGCATTTTTCGCCCGCCTGCTCGCCTACCTCTATTATACGAAACATCCTAGCATGTTCGCCGATATTGTCACTCACGCTGACACCATAGCTATGAAAGATAACGCTATCGCTGCCCTCACCCTCATCCGCGCAATTATAACCTCGAATTGGTCTTCCGCGTCACCTCCTGATACCATCCCGTCAAACGATCTTGTCACGGCCCGTCTGCAAAATTTCCCACAGACAGGCCTTGATCTCATACTTGACCCGACAATCAGTGGCGGTGTACTCCCGCTACTGATGAAGCCTGCGACAACATTTTCGAATCTGGTTGGTGGCAGGGGCGATGCTGAGAATGCAGCGTATCAAGTCGCGATGGCCAAGTTTGATGTACTGAAGACGCTAGGTCGGAGGCTAGAGAAGGAGAGTGGAAGGCAAGATGTTGTTGCTATGGTGGCGAGGAGGGTGAACGAGGGACCTTGGGGTGTTGGAGGGGGCGCTGGGTCGAGGATCGGGACTCTGGAGCTTTAACGACCGGATTGCTCCTTGATCGGTGTAATCTCATTACAATCACAAGAGGCATAGGATTGTCATGAAAAGTGTTTCCAACATTGAAATAGAAACAGATATGCCTACCAAGACGCCTAGAAACGCCCCCGGCGCCAACGCTACGTAAAGTTCGTGAAACCAAAGTCAGACTACGCAATCGATCCCAGATACAACCCAACGTCAAGGACAAAAATCTAGGGTATCATGACCTCCATCTACGCACAAGAGGTCATCTACCTACGATATTGTCCAATCCTCACCTTCCCCACCCTTCCCCTTCTCTTCCCTATCACCCGGTCTCAAGCCCAATAGCCGGATCCGACATTTCCCAATTAATCAAATTATCCCAACTTTCATTCCCGCTGCTCAGCTTTCCCCTCATAACTTCTTCCTCCTTCCCTTCCCTTGTCTTCTCAACCCCCTTGACCTTCTCTTCCTTTTCCTTTTCCTTCCTCCCCTCCCTTTCCCTCTTCTTCTCCTTTTTCTTCCCCTTCTTTTCCTTCTTGCCCTTCTTTCGCTTCCTTTCCTCCTCCAGCTCCCGTGCCGCCGCCGCCGCTTCCTCTGCGCGCTTCTGCCCATCGGCCTTTTGTCTACGAGTCTCAATAACTCTGAAAAGGCCGCAGTAGATCCCTTTGTTGTAGTCGTTGAGGAGATAGAGGCGCAGACCGCAGGCCTCGGCGTCGAAGGATTTGGGGAGGGGGAGGTGTGTTAGCGGGCAGTGGTAGAAGGGGTTTCGCTGGTTGAAGCAGCAGGAGAAGGAGGAGGAGGAGGACAAAGGACTGTCCAACGAAGAGGCGTTGGCTACTGGATTACCAACTGCCGATGTAGGTGCAATCGCTGAGTCGCTACCACTGTGGACTGCGAAAGTCTCTTCTTCAACAACTCCACTCCCGCACCCCATCTTCTCTATACGGCCATACAGGGCCACTCTCCTTTCCTCCCTGGTATCGTCTATCCCTTCCATCCCTTCTCTCCCCCGTTTCTTCGCCCGGTCCTGCCTGAGCAGGTCCTCGATGGTGACTTCGTTGTGTAGTCGGCTGCGGCCGCGGCGCCGGCAGGCTTCGAGGCGGGTTTCACCCTTGCCCCTGTTGGGTTCTGGTAGGTTGTGATAGATGATTGGCGTCAGGTATTGTTTCGGAGTGCGTTGGTGGGCCTCGAAGGAAGCGGTGATGCTGGTGGAGGGAGACATTTTTTGATGTTTTGAGTTTTTGGTTCAGTGTAGTGTGGTGTGGTGAAGCGTAGTGTGGTGTAGTGTGATGCAGTGCAGTGTACGAGTGGGGAAGTTAGAAGGAAGAAAAGAGGGGGGGTGGAAGGTTCTTAATAATCGGGTTTGAGCTGGCAGGCAAGCGGAACCCGAATCATTTTTGATTTTAGGATGTGGCGTCACTGAATGTCATTACCCAGGAGATGGTTCGTCGAGATTAGGGGCGTAATTCGATTGGAGATAAGGTGGTGGAGTTTGAAAGTTGTCTGGGGCAACGTAATTGATTTTTCCGTCATATGATTTGAAGAGAGCATGGTAATACTAATGTAAGAGCTATGAGGAAAACTTGGAGTTTTTATGGTTCTGTGGTGCGAAAGTAGGCCAATGTCGAGGTCGCTTGGGTCCTGGAGTTAATCAGTGGGAGCCAGCAGTAAGCATCAATAAATGTAATGCCTGTGATAGGCTTTTGAAAACTTACTGCTACATTGTAAAGATTGAATTTTCGCTCATTCTGAAATACATTCTTATTTGAGGTTGTGAACTGGCCGCGTGGTTGAAGAGTTGTTGCCCTGCGAATCAAGCCCACGACAATCTTTCCACACACGATGTGCTTATTCATGCAGGGGAAACACCTGGAAAGGATATTATCACGTACCAAGAGCAGAAGAAGGGCCTTAGTAAGTTTTTGACGCCTCTTCACAAATCTCGTTTACATTCACTTCTACGAGAGGTGCAGGTAGACGGGTCATAGGAACCATATTCTACTACAAGTCCCTATTTCGATGCAGGATATATTCTTTGCACCATTTAAAAGGTGGTTTCTCAATACATTCGAGAGTGAGACCTCAGGGGACGAATGGAAATACTGAGCTATTACTCGACCCGCGGTTACAAAGCTCACTTTCTTATAGGAAGAAGGAAACCACGGGGTAGGTGATCAACGATTCAAAAATAGGATGGGGTTACGGTTAATGATATGCCTCAAACTATTGGGGATTAGATATAGTGCAGAGAAGAGCCTGTTTTATGCACCTGATTTATACCGAACAGAAGGCGAAATGCTGTAGAATGAGTTCTGATTTCAAAACGGAGATATGCTTTTGAATGGTAGGAAAATGCAAGTTCTCACGTTTTTACCCTAGCAAATTCGTTCTATCGCTCAAAAGACTGTTTCGCTATAGTCGGCCATCAAGAGCTGGTCTTTGAAAATCCGTTTCTCCGTTTCGGACTTTGAGACCATGTACCACATTATGTGCTAACAAGGCTGATGGGAACTTCGACTTTTTCTAAAGATCGAGTCATTGGCCGTGCAGAGTTAGTGTTAGCGATAGTTCTATGCCGATCAATACTTCCCAAAAAGTGATCGTTGTAGTCTCACAAGTACGTAGCATGAAATACTAATTGCGATCAACGAAACAGCTTGGAGCCACTCCCTAAACGGTCAGTCTTACTATGGTACAGGGCGTAAGTATTGAGCATAATCAGCCTGAGCCGTTCGGATATTTCATCCCCTGTCGCGCTCTGACTATGCCCGATACTTACGCCCTGTACCATAGTAAGACGAACATTTTACACGGGTTCATACTATGCCGAATTCGAGAAGGATTTGTCCATCGCATACGTATCTGTATCACGCCGAGGCTCTGCTGACAGATACAGATGCATTAAATAAAGATCTTCGAAGGGATATGTATAGGACAGCTGAAAAACGCCTTGGTGTGTGTTAACTTTATGGTCTTTGTAAGGCATTGAACATGTTGGAACGTGCGGCAGTGACCCTCGTGCGAGATATTTAGTGTCGCTTCAGTGTGTCTCAGACTCAAACTAGTCAGAGCAAGGTGTTCGTGGCATAGCATGAGCCAGCGTTTTTGTAGCCCCCACAACGCTCATGACTATAATGAGCTGGTTTAGGCCGCCATGTTTGTTACAAGGAATTGCCAAGCTGTTACACCAAACTTTTATTCGCTCTGCAGTCTTCAGACCTTTACGTCACTGCAAAGCCAACCTCAGTGTACTACGTAGTAGAAAGAACTAGGCTCCAGCATTCTGGCGGTGAAGCACAGTCTTCGCCGGTCCACGCTTTGTTCCTCTGTACGCGTGTTGATCAGTCCTCCATCAGTAGTTGGTTCCGACTTTGTAGACCGATTAGCCAGGTAGATGCAAAACTGTAGGATTCCACTATCTGTACAATATGCCCACTGGTTGTATGTTGAACTCCGGGATCAACGGTTTCATTTGCATGAGGCTCTATGAGCTGCAAGGCGCAAGGTATTGTCCCCCGAATTAACATGTCCGTATGGCCTAAAGTCAAGCATTTTGTTTGACGATCTGCCGTTGCATTGTGGGGCCGAACTTAAATAGGCCGATTTCAACGGATATGTATTGGGCGAAAATGTCGACTTATGCGACGTCATTGGTTGGTATATTTATATCAACACCTCTTTGCCCTCTGTAAGCATTTAGTGCGGGTTAAGGCTACCGGAAAATAAGATTCTTCACCGCAGATTTGCCTTGTCCGTTTGTATGCGTACATGTAAGCTTTGGGGTCCAGTGTCCAAGGGGCCAAAACACAGTCCTGTAAGAGGCCGCTTTGTTGCTCGTACCTTCGTACGGCAGTGTAGATCACAGAAATTTATGATGGTTTTGGCAAACGAATTGTGAGATATGTCCCGGAACCTGTTAATTTGGAACGTGTGTCTGATTTCTCATACGTCATTGCCTGAGTGATGCAACTCCGAGCACAGCCCAGTGCAGTACAACAGTGAGATAGGAGAAGGTACAAGATCTACAGACTAACAAGACGACTTCATTGGCTAGAATCTACGTACAAAGCTATATGGGGGTCTGCTATGATGTTTCAACAACGAACGAGGCAGATGTTGTGGACAAGATGATCTCCGACGATCTAACAAACACTCCTCAGCTGAGGGAAAGGAGTCCGCAGTCGAATCTAAGTTTGTAGAGCATGGAGACTATCGAGAGCCTCTCGAAAGGTATAAAGGGAGCTCAATTCCACCTTCAAGTTCATCATCATAACAACAACAATCAACACTTCCAACATCAACATCAATAACTATCCACTCACCCAACCAACCAAACTCTTACCACAATCTTTCAACATGTTCTCCAAGACCATCATCGTTGCTGCCATCTCGGCCCTCTTCGCCAGCCAGGCCATCGCCGCCGCTGTGCACATTGACAGCCGTGCTGTCTCCATTGATGAGCGCGCTGCTCTGATCGCTGCGGATCCGGGTACGATTCCACCTATCTCTTTAAGATCGAGCGCATTGACTAATTTATCAATAGTTTCCGCCTGCAACTGCCCTAACAACTGCAAGCACAAGAACGGCGACAGCTGCAAGTTCTATGACAACGGTAATACCCTCACCGGTGGTAAGCAACACTCTAGCTTTTATGCACGGTTATTTACTAACAATACATACAGCCTGCACCCCCAACGGCGACCACCTCAAGTGTGTTGTTTAAGCAACTCGCCCAGACTTCAACCTCTCATATTTAGATAGTTGCTTGGACATGATCAGCGGGAGGGAGTCGGTGACATATTAGAGGGAGCATCCTCTGGCGTTCTGATTCTTCATAAGCTACGAGCTTGACTGTTTGTACATACTTTAGGGGCATTTTAGTTGGACACAATCACACTCGCTTGATTTTTTACTTTGCAATCGCTCTCCTCTTCGGTGCCTTTGATGCTTTCAGCGGTTTTTAAATCCTTTCTGCTTATTCGAGTTTTCATTTCGCCCTTGCCATACGCAACGAGAGGTGAATTGAGTGCATGTACTGCGAACACGCCGATGCTGAAGACTTGTATTCTGACTATCTCACACGAATTGATTAAGACAAGCTCTTCTTCCACCAAGCTGATTTAATGGTATCTTTCACTGTCATCGACTTGGTCTCGGGGTATTCTTTGTTCCTCAATCCCACATCTGACACATCAGTGACACCTTTCACGGTCAGAAGGCAGAACTCAACCACCGAGTTCTCCAAGGCCACGTCGTCAAGGCCATAAGCTGGGGAAGCAGGCCCAAGTACTGTTGTGTTTCCACTTTCTATTTTCTCCACGGTATCATAAGGGAGTTCCCACTTGGTACCTACAGTCACACTGGTCAGTAATACATCACAGTTCTACCATGCGACACACGCCGGTTACTTTACTGCATACGAAGGATGTGGCGAAGTATGTTGCTGCTATGGTGGATGAAGAGAAGTGTCCTGAAATCAGTGCCTTTGATGGTGATAAGTTGACATGGGTTGAGGTGCTGAACACGGTGGATAGAGTGATGGGTAAGTCATTTTCCCATCATCCGGAATCGCCGCTTTGTGGTTCTCGAAATCGAGCATAAACTTGAATTCTGCTACATTGCTCTTAACACGCGGACTACCTGGGAAGTCGAGAAGCCAGCCGAAGATGATGCGTGTTAATTGTAGGTTTGTATTTCGTAGCGCTTCTGTAGTGTCTGGCCACCATTTTGCCTCTGGGTAAAAAGAGAGAAGCCTTTTCATGCACCAGTTTGGAAGCAGAATCGAAATGAAGACAACGATGGGGGTGTACTCAGGGGTATAGTTCATGCCGTACTCACTAGATATGAAGTGCGTAACTGTCTTGGATTAGGAGGCAGCTTCAATAAGATTGAGTTGGCTTTGACTAGCTTGATCAGATACCATAATTATTGTTGATATGACGACTTTGACGTCATGTTCTTCCAGGAGCTTCTTCAGGTTGGCTGCATCATTATAGTCTGTCGCAATCACGGGCACGGAAGTTCTTGGGGTTGGTGATGACTGTAACTGAGCTTTATGTGTTTGGCTCAAAATCACCACTTTTTGTCTGCCTTGCTGTACAAGCCCCTTGACGACAGTCTTTCCAAAACCACCGGTATCCTCTACGACTGCCACGGTGACCATGTTGTCTTGCGTCTTTATTTCACGAGTTTCTGTTTACTGATGGTGTGGTAGTTCGCAGTGATGATCTGATGTATGCTTCGGTGAGCTCAAGGTTCATTCATGCTTTCACCATATTGCCCCTATTGCATAAAACGCAACTTTTGAAGATGCAAAGTTCGTATAGCCCATTCATAAGACGCTAGAATTCTACTATCTTCATCGAATGAATGCCACAGAGGTGCTCTCAGCCCACTAAGGGATCGATGGTGTGCAGTTGAACAGGTCACAAGTGGAAATAGTAATGTGACTGCTTGTACAATAAAGTTGTTGAAAATGATACGTGGTCTGCTCGGTGCTTGATTAGGACATCGTCCTATAGGTTGCGGAAGCCTGCCAAGTTGCCCGTTTTATCGGTCTCGTAATAATACTAGTGAACTCAAGACGTAAGCTGACTGATGAAGCGAACGGATGCAGAATAATATTTTCTACGAGCTCCGTTGTACACGTGTAGAAATCTATCGAGTCTATTTGGAGCGTGGTGTTTACCCGTGTGTTTTGTTCCATCAATGTTATTTTCATCTCCCATTTCGAGTGTGTTTTCTGCTACAATTAAACAAGTCAACAACAATTTCAATTCCATGTGCTTGAAGATTGTGTTGATTCAGCCATCCCTATGATTCCGTCGCCAAAGGCTGTCGCTTACGCCGCTGTTCGTAAAAACCGAGACAGTCATTGATATCGTAATCTATAAGTTCACATTACATAACCCCCGAATACACATAGTGCTCATAGGTACGCGTTGGATCGATCAGCATGGTAATGTTCCTCTGCACGACATCGCCTCCTCGGCGCCACAATCAGGCCGGCAACTGTCATGTCGCAATTGCTTGTCTAAGCAAGTCAGACTGCACATCGTCAGAGCTAAGCCTCCATGTTTTAAGGCTCCCATTTATTCGGCACGGCGGAGCTCGTAATAGCGCAAATCGTGACGTTATGGGAAGAACGAATGAGGTAAAGATGAAGAGGATTTGGTGATATTAAATGCAAGTTCTTCTCTGAAAAAATATAGTCTCAATGACGCTTCTTCCCGCCATCAAACTCAATGACAATGGGTTACACACAAAGTGCATTAAGCGCAGCTCACAAGCCCTATTATGATAGTGAGTGGCTGGAGATCGCCACGAATGACAATTGTCTAACTCTACTCAGAAACCTTACGATCCATGCCTTCCACGTCACAAGAGTTGACGTCCTCGCGATATCTGCGGCCCACACACTCGTCGTCGTCTTCGGATCAGTCGCGCCCTGGGATTCGAAGGTTGAGCGAGAACTTTAACATGCCGACGGAGATCGAGATGGAGCAAACTAGGGAGAACAGGAAAAGCTCTGGGCGGAGGAAGAGCAACGAGACAGGCGAATCAGGCTCTATGGTTCCACATTTACGAGGACTTGGTAGTAGATTCAAGTACCTCTTCAAAAGCTAGCATTCAAACATCTTTTTACGCTGTGATATGGCTTGGGAATGAGATGGCTTAGATATTTTTTCTAAACACTAGGGTCAAGTCCGGGATAATATCCAATATGAAGACGTTGCTCATGGTGTCGTACCCGTTTCACTCTGCTTCTGTTTTCGTCATTGATGACATCACTATTCTCAAACCTGCCCCCGACCCATTGTTCGACCCCAGACGCCACGACGCCATCATCAAACACCAATGGTTGTTGCAAACCCAAGCCAAACCTTCTGACAGCAATTCTTGCTTTTGCGTATCCCGTAAGTGAATCATAGCGCGCGAAATCGGAATCTTGCGTCGCGGTTAATGCGGATGCGATCGTTGATTGGCCTTCCAACTTTTTCCCCTTCCGGCATGGCTGCATCGCCTCCCGAGGAGACGTAGACTCAATGGTGCTGAGATGACGTCGGAGCAAGACATAACGAATGTTCTTTGGTTTAAATTGGCTAGACAGCCTTGTATTGATGTTCCAAATACAACCTACTTACAGAAGTTCAACGTTATCTTCTCAGTCTTGGTGACACGACCCGTCGCATAATTTTCATATCTAAGCACCATCCCGTTTACTTTTCAACCATCCCGAGCGCACATGCAATGAACGATTCGACGATCACCGCCCGTGAACTCGAAGCTATGGCCAGGAAACACAAACAAGCGACTGACTCCTGCTCCTCACGACAACGCCCGACATCATCCATCTCGAAGAATTCATCCGAATCGACTCGACATTCGATGGAAGCTGCTCCAGAATCACCAATTAACTCCAAATACGAACCAGAGATACCTTCAGCCACTCTGAACCCCACAGTCGACCCCGACGCACCGCCTGCCTACAAGGATAGCGCACCTGAAAATGGCATCGTAAGGAGGATGAGCAAACGGGACTATGCGCTAGAGATCTCGAGGATAATGGGGAGGCAACTTGTGAAGAGCGTAAACGGAAAGACGTCAGTGAAGGGCGATTGAAGGGTTGAAGCACACATCCCGCCGAGCTATGAGCTGGACTCGCGCCGTAACATTCAATTTCTATTAAGCATTTTGGCAAGGAGTTATAGGTTAAGCGAGATCTCTGGGGTCATTCGTCGGGCGAATTAAATGCATTTTTGAATTGTCCAAAAAAATTTTATAGTACTCTACTTACGGTTTTTTTTAACACCTTATCATGGTAACGCCTTCAACACCGATTCGTACAATATGCCGACGTTTTTCCCGCGAGATACGGCTGCATTGTATATTCTCTAGCCGATCATAGCCCAGTCAGCCTCAGCTCCTCCATAGTTTCCCTGCTTACATGGGCATATGCGTTCCTATTTTCTCAAACCCCTTCAGTATCGTTAACCACTACCAGTCTCTGGCGTTTACCAAATGCACAACTTCATCAAGGCAAATGCCAATGGGATTCCCGAAAAACGCCTCCGAATGCAGTCTCCGCTCGGTATTTCGCTTAGTAGACCAGAAAACATTATCCGCAGGGCTGCAAACGAGTATTGACAAAAACAGAGCAACATGAACCAAGTTTTCGAGAGAGCTAAATGCGAGCCTCACGATAAAATATCCACCTAATGACAATACATGACTCCTCTGGAATGTTCTCGTCAACGGCCGCTCGTAGACACCGCAAATGCATTGGATACTCTCCAATGTCTTACATCACGTTCTCAGGAGACCGCAGCACTTGCTTTCTTCCGTCTCGAGGGGTACAGAGACGGGCGGCGCCCGTCGTCTGCCAGGGTAGCAGCTGGATTGTGGGGTCCATTCCCGGGACGACGGGATTACTGCGGGCGGCGATTCGGAGACGAGTGAGACTAGCGATAGAGTCTAACGTTGAGAGTGACCTCTCTCAAATCCAATTCCGTTTCGGGACCTGATAACGGGGTGCTCTGACTGAGCCGTTACTTAAGCAGTATTGAGCTGTGGCAGTGCAGGCCTGTGCAGGAGCTGAGCAGCCCTGAGCGGCCCTGAGTGGCCTGTTCATCACCAATTCCACATCCTTGTCTAGACAAGGAAGGCCCTGTAAGAGGTTATCTAGCCGCTCGGAAGGCATTCTTTCCGGCTTGTAGCCAAGTTTTGTGGCTGCAACGATCGGTTGCACTTACCCTCTCACATGTTTCAATTATCCTGGTGCGTTGAATGCCAAGCCTTGCCGGAATCACGGTAGATGTCATGCCCGCTTGCAACATACGACATATACCCAGGACGTGCTTATTAGTGAGCGGTGCATAGACACACAACCCCAACACTCCCTATGTTAATAGAGTCCACTCCCTCTTCAACGCCAAACCCTATGTCCTGCGACTGCTGCGAAGCACAACAGAGAACTCAGCAACGCGTCACAACCATCATCCCGTCCGCTAGTTCATACCAAGCGGATAAGAGTGCAGTCAGTGAGCGTACCTCACACTTTCTGAGGATGAATCTAACTTCTCGCTCTTGGTTTAGTGGCAGCCTCCTCTCGTAGCCACTGTCTCCTCCACTTCGGCGACGCCCCTCGAGAGCAAACGCTGCGCACAATGATTTTGTTGGGTGGATGACGAAGGCAATACGCTCTGCACGGATTCAACCTCTTAATGTCGATAGCGAACAACCACATGAGCGCGATATTGGCTACATGGAAGACATCGCATTATACTTGAGGCTACGAGTCGGTAGTTACTCTAACCTTCTGCGTCGCAGGGTCGAGTCCAGGAGTGCCAGGACCTCATAAGACGGCTTCACATTCCCTCAACAACAGGCGCACACATGACATCGGACTGAACTACATCCGCTCCCGCTCGTCAGCGACAGCAGACACGGCGCTGTGGGTATAACGGAGCTGCAGAACCAACTGCAGCTTCGCTGGGATCATGTCGGCGACCTGTCAACCCCTTTGCGCTGCATACGTGCCTAGCAATGTCACTGCCTCATGCAATCGCATCACATCTTCAGCAACACATGCGTACGCCGCGTCGGACTGAACGGCTTCCGCTCTTCCCTTCACCAATGGCGTCGTCGCCTGGCTAATCACAAGCCTCTCAGCAAGGAAGGCCCTCCCAGCTGCACATAGCAATCACGAACTTGCCCAATCGAATCATTGAGCACCTCGCAGGCGGCAGCTTGGTCTTGTTGGTTCCAGACATCGGCGAAACCCGTAGACTTCTGGCTTCCCCGCCCAAGCGCCGCCTTCGACCTGCGGGAACTTCTCAAGAATGTGATCGGACCAAGGGACAACCGCTGCGTTCACTTCATTGACTCCTTTTAGACCACAAACCGTCAGTCTTCGAATACGCTACAACGTTCTGTTGTGGAGCACGGGTAACGCCTCGCATACAGTCGAGATAAAGGAGATCCGTGTGATTGCCATTCGCCTGTCCTACAGAATGCCGCGTCGCGAGTCCCATGCGTGAATCGATCCTTATCGCTTGAGAGGGGTGATTCTGGCCGTTGTCGGGCTTTCCCAAGGGAGAAGGTGGATGAGAACCCCCGAGCATTGCAGACAAACCCGGTCAGTATGTCAATCGACAAGATAAGAGGCCACCAAACTCTTTCTCGGACCTTCATCACTTTCACCGCAAACTCGAACCCAGTATGGTCACTCCTCGTACTTCAAGTTACAAAGGGCATCCGTTGAGAGCCTCGAACACACAAAGAGCTGCTCGCGAAATCGAGGCCGCTACTCATGAGAGCGCCACCGAGACTGAGACCGAGTCCACCGACAAAGAGAGCACACCCGAAGAAGAAGCGTCCACCGTTCACGAGAGCACTTCCTTAGTCAAGGCCGTCGCTCAAGGAAGCATTCGCGAATCCAGGATCACCGCACAGGAGAGCACTCACGCGGCCGAAGCAACCGCTCAAGAAAGTACTCGGTCGATCGAAGCTACGGATCGGGGAAGCGTGAAAGCCGGTCAGAATCGGGCAAAATCTATGGTTGCTGTACAGCAAGGCGATACCAAGGGTAGGCACACTTTTATTTCAAGCGAGGGTAAATGTCAACTCATCACTTAGGCTTTCCCATTGTCGTGGACGATGATCCAGCACCCAGTAAGAAACGCCGATGTATTGAGGCCACTACACTCTCCCGCAAACGTACGAAAATTACCACTGCAACAAATAGGGTCTTCGGTCTCCCCGAACTTCTCGAGAACATCCTCCTCCAACTTCCCTCAGAAGCTATCCTGCGCTGTCAGAGTGTCAACCGCCTCTTCCTCAACACAACGATGTGGAGCTCAGTCCAACGGGCGCTTTATTGCCACCCTGCACCAGAAGGTTCCACACTTAGGATCAATCCACTCCTTCATCACGTCTTCCACAAGTCCCTAACACATACATCCGCACACGCTAATGGGCGCCTCATAAGCGATCTGGACTCTCGAAAAAGATCATCTCTTGCAATGAAGACGGCTAGCTGGAGGTCGATGATACTAGCAACTCCAGGTCAGCCGTTGCGTGTACGCATCATATTCTTGTATCAAGATCTACGTTCAAGGTTCCATTTTGATGGTTACTGGAGGCGTACTTGGACTTGTGGAGTGTCTTTGCAGGATTTCGACTCATCTATTCCCCAAGCATTCGACAGTGCTGTGATTTGGGAATTCTTATGCGAAGCTGACGCGCCATGGGCGGCTTCATACAAGACGTTCCAGGAGAGCCGATTGCAAGAAATGAGGTCCAAATTCAAAAGGATGATTAATGACAATGACGATGTAAGAGTCTAGATGGTCCGTGTATGATAACACGTTCTACAATTCATCTAGTACAATTTGAACCTCATCGCTTTACTTTTTCAGTCCTTGTTACTCCTTGTTTTTGTGCGCTTCATATGAACGCCCGACAAACGGCTAATAAGATAAGACAGGGTCGTACTGTTATTCGATAATGCATAGAGGACGACACAGCCCGCCAACTATTTCAGTGGGTCGCCATTGATCTCAACCATGCATCCCTCCTTGATCGATAATACTAGTGTCATCGTCTGTTTCTCAACACCAATCAGTTCCACTTTCTCGCCTCCGGGAAGCTTGATGGATTGAAACCTCTGTAGGAGTCGTACAACCGTGTACCCAGCTTCTGTGAGCGCAAAATCTCCTTGCAGTACGCATACAATCAGGATTGTTCCAATGTGCAACGGCAGGATTACTCACTTCCAAGACAGGTTCGAGGGCCGCCATGAAAGGGAAGGTAAGCCCATTTAAGGTTCGTCGGATTATGCTTTAGAGGCATATCTTCGTCCCATCTCTCTGGACGGAATACCTCCGCATCCATTCCATAAAGATCCAGCCGTCTATGCATAGCATATATACTAAAGGCTACAGCGCTCCCTTCAGGAACCAGGATAGGAGACCTTTGATCTGGCCCGCCACCTGTAGGAAGTACTGTAGTCCTTACCGCTGTACGAGTGTTCACGGGGACGGAAGGATAAAGTCTCAGGGCTGAGGAGATTAGCGAGAAGATACAGCTCAGTCTAGAGTGGTTTCAGGGGACACACTTTCTTTGAGGACGTTCTGTAGATACGACATTCTTTTGAGATCGTTTCGACTTCTCAAATCGGAATCTGCTCCGCATATCGACGTGATTTCTGTGCGCAATTTCTCCATGACTTGCGGATGACGGACGAGTAGGAAACTATTCGGATTAGAAGAGGCTTGTGCTTGCTACACCCAACGGCTCGCTTACAATGTCCAGGAGAGAAGGCATGCTGTCGTGTCTCGTCCTGCGGCTAGAAGATTGATGATCTGGCCTCTAAGTGCAGCTCGGCTTGATGTACTTTGTGCGACGGGATCCAAGAAAACGTGTCTCCGTAGATCACGTCGGTCCGACGAAACAGTAAGATCAATTATCTGGTCTGCGAACTTGTGCACATCTTGACAAGCGTGTCGAAACTCTCTGCCATTCACAAGCCAGTAGAGGTTTAGGAGGCGAAATCGTTTTGTAACCCATTTTTGAGCAGTGTCGAAGGCAGTCGCGAATGTACGCTCGCAGACAACATGTTCTGGCATAAGTACACTCCGCGATGACTTACCACAGAGAAAGGCTGTAATAACATCTAGAGTCAAGCGGAAGAATAAAGGCTGAAGGTCGATAACACCTTTCCTTCTTTGCATGACTTGAATTAGATCGTCTACAGCATCTCGAAATATGTCAAAGCTTTCGTACTGCCTATGTTGCAGCTGCGGTCGTAGCGTATCCCGGGAGTATCTCCAGTCAGGGCCGTCCTGCGTAAAAATGCCATCACCAAACATCGGGAATGCGACAGCTCGGCGCGATCCGATGCCGAAGTCTAGGTATCTTTTAGCAGAGTCAGCAAATAGTTATAGGCTGGTCGCTACCTTTGAACCTTGTGGAAAGAATAGCCTCGAGATTAGCTGGCTCTATCGTGCCATACGCTTTGGTCCCAAGAAAAGCTTGCTCCAAAGAATTTTCAGTCTGCCGGAAGTGGAACAAGAACAGTTCCATCAACCTTGATTCCGTATCTGCTCGAAAGATCTGTTCGAGCCGGTCGATGCCAAAGGGCCTATGGTTTAAGAGCCTCGGCGCTGGAAGGCAACCATTACTCCGAGCAATGGCTTGATCCATCTGTACATAGATTGAGCGATAAGATTTGATTCATACTGTGCCATTGTGAGCTTACCAGTACTTGCCGACGACGCGATAGGTACTGGGTTGAGACTCCAATCATTAAAGTGAGTAACACCAGAGAAAGGATGGCTGGTGACATATCTGCCGAACGATGTGAGGGCGGGCTTTTCCACTTCAGGTTCCTTCTTTAAGACAAGTCGTAGGGAATTGGCGTTTGATAAAGGAGACAGTGAATACAGTCGACCGATCCGACGAACAAGTAGTGAGTACCATGTATAACGATCAGCCCGCTTACTCATCTACAAGTCGACTGGAACAGAGCGCTCTTGTTTTGACAGGAGCCTGATCTCGTATTTTCAACGGTAGGTAGCTGATTTCAACACGCCCTAACGGGTAAACTCGTAGCGTGGGAATTAAGTTTGATACCCTGTACTTGGGGAGTTCGCAACGTAAGGCCCGACTTTGACACCCCCCAAGAAGGTAATCAATAGGGCCAAATTCTCAGACCAACGGGTTCCAGAGAGCTGACGTGTTCCACTCCAAAGAGTTCGCCGAGCTGACTTTGACACCCCCCAATTCAGAGAGCCGAGTTTAACACCCCCCAATTAGGAATTCATAGATCCGAGTTCCAGCCCCCCCAAGAAGGAAATTCATAGAGTCGATTTCGACACCTTCTAATAGTAACTTTAGAACCCCCTCCATGGAGAAATCCAATAATGTGCGTACGCAACGATCAACATCGCATAGCTCCTACTACTGCGATCCTGGGTACGCGTCATGACCGCCGATCCTACTCGATTCTATTTCTCGTCTACCGCCCTTTTATTCTTAGAGCGTCTGGCGTTATGTGCTTGCTAGCGCGAGATTCGAGGGATAGCGTCGGAACACACTGCGACAAGGAGAATCGGTCGAGGATCACACATCCGCCGAGGAAAGTTGCCATCCGCACTGAATGGAGCTTGCAACACCACTTTCAAAGACAAAGGCTTTCGCATTCTCATATCATCAATAGTACAACAATCCATGAACTCCAGCTACAGAAGTGACCGTGCATCCGTCTTCCCTCTCGCGAGCCTCTCGTGGCTCTTAGTAAAAGTGCCATTCGAAAGAGCAGCGCAAGTACTGACATCTAGGGCCAGGGCAAAGCCGGCTATCAGACCAGCAAGTCGTCGTTTGGTGCCAGCACCACGACATTGCAAAAGGTCCAGCGATGCCTTCTGCGCTGTGTAGTGCGTTCCACCGCCCACCACACCAACTAGTAAAGACGGGAAATACAGCGAGAGCTTCAGTTATTCGGTCCTCCAGTCGAACTCCAAGGTCAACTGACTCCACGAGGCCTCCGCTACGCTTCCAGCGTCCTGCCCACATGCTATGAACATAGCCGCGATAACGTTGGCGGTATTGACATTGCTTCCAAATTGTCCGTTACGGATTTGTCCTTCTCTCATCAACGACCAAAGATTGTAGAGGCGTAGACTGCTACATCCAAGGACCTGTTCACATGCTTCATTGGAAAGTTCTCCCCAAGCAAACACCTGCACTCCACGTGGCTCTTTCACATTCCCCCATGACGGTTTCTTGTCCGAAGCCATATCTCCCTCGATGAAGAAGTCTTTCACACCCAGTTCCTTTGCCGCGTCGGTCCGCAGGAAATGATCACACGCTGCCTGGGTCGCTATCGTGACCATGTTCTGCCCAACTGCATCTCCGCAAAAGTAGTCGAACTTGACGTGGACGTTCGAGCCAATGACATGCGACGTGAGCCTCTGGAGGCGTGCGTGTCGACTTGTCTTTTCAGCATCCTCTGCGAACTGTCCCTGAAGACCTGGTATATGTCCAGCAAACAGGATAGCCTCTTCCGGGCTCGCAAAGGCAAAGATTGGCGCGCGGGACATTCCCTCATTCGACGCGTTGAACCGTATGCCGCCGCATTGATTGAGGGCTTTGCATCCTCGTGAGCAGCTAGCTACGAGTGTCGGCTCGACTGTGGCCAGTGGAGCGAAGAATTCGTCGTTCGTCTGCTCCGTTCCCTGGATCCGCAGAGGCCCAGCTAATCCCACGGGGACTTTGACGAAGCCTACACAGTTCTCAATGTTGATCTTTGACGGTCCTGCAGATCCCGAATAAGCTTCCGAGATGATGGGAAGGACATCTTTGAACTTCTCGGCTCTCCACATGTTGTTCTTTAGAAGTATTACGGACGGATAGGCAGAGTAGAGACTCGATGGTCTTCAAGGTATTTTGTGAGGAAGTGATATCGGGTCAATCGTTAGAAGTAGCTGAAGACCGAAACTATATACAAGGAGGAGAAGGCCTAATCTTTTGAGGAAGTTGATGAGCTATACCGCGTCCGATGGGTTCCTACCTCAGATGTAGTAGGGCCCTATGATAAGCTAATGTCAGACCAGGTCAGTGGCAAAGATACTGAACTTTATCCGAGACTGGTCAAGGGCTGATTCCTAAGTCCAGGGTTTGATGCTTGTCGTGGATGCTCGGCTCACCATAAGGGGTTACCAAAGATTTCGTCTCGTCAGGGGGCTCGACATGAACGGTTTGTTTGGCGATGCTCGGCATTAATCAGAATATCATGTTTCCCCTCGTTAACCGCGCACTAACATGTGATATCAAAAGCGGAAACTACTCTGACACGCTGGTTCCCTCCTTCGTCTTACTAGTAACCCTGTCGAATGCAATATCGCTCTGATTGCCTGGCCTGATGGCACCCGCGCCTTGACCCGTAGCCAGCCTCTGCAAGGCCAAGTCCGTACACAACATACATCCATATACGTCGTAATGGGGCTGCTCGCAAGTACAGAAGACTCCTCCAGTACTTTGATTCTGGCAAGACAGTAAGATTTTCGAATGATAACACTTTGCGGTTTGACTTCACCATCGATTGAGGCGGCGTACCACCGGCCTTGTTGTTGCCGTTGAGGGACTGTGATTGACTCATGCTAAGATTGAAGAATGCACTTGGATGGATGGCCTGCATTTCGGGCTGACTGCCTCATATAAATATCTTTGTGCTTACCTTCGGAACGGCGGTGACGGAACTTACCTAAGTTGTCTAATCCTGCGTGTATGCAGCCTTCTTCGAAAGGGACATGACTACTCGATCATCAGCGCTCGAGGGCCAACTCCCGTTGCGGTTTAGATTCGTTGAAGAAGGGTTGCCCGCGCGAGACCATAACACCCTTACAGACAGTGGTCGTCGTCTAGCCTAGTCCGTCGATCAATGAACTGGGAAGCAGAGAGTTCTCTTTCACATCCCCGTCTTCAATTAGAGACGACGAAATGATAGCAAGATGTTTGATGTGGCAAAATACATCAACCCACGTAGATGACACATTGTTCCAGACCACCAAGCATTATGAAGCTTTTATCTGACTTCAATAGTTCGGGATGGCAATTTATAGAGTTCTATACGATATCCTACGGCCCACTAGACGTTTGCTACATGATCATCGTCCTCAATATAGATGAGTTTCGGTGCCCATATCGACGCGAAGGCTTTCTCCCGTAGTGCACAGCTCAGAACCCATGCAGTCCACCTGTAACCCCCCAGATACTTCCACTCACATACGTTTTATCGGCCGTTGAAAGGTCCACGTAAACAGGCGCAAGCTCAGCGGGCATTTCCATGCGTGGGGTTAGAGACTGGCTTATCATATCCAACATACTGCTAGTATTCAGTCCACTGGATACAAGAAATGGAGTATAAGTTGACCATAGTGCAACTGCATTGACTCGGATGCCGAGTGGTGCAAGTTGTTCGCTGAGCGACCGCGTTATAGATACGACGGCGGCTTTGCTAGCAGAATAGTCAATTCCATTCGGTATTGGAAGCCGAGCAACATGAGAAGCAGTAAAGATGATAGAGGAACCTGGAGGAAGCAGCTGGACAGCAGCGCGCGTTATGAAAAGCGGGGCGTAGACATTGGTACGGAAGACGCGATCCAACTGCGCGGTTAACTGGTTGGAAATTGGGCGGTAGTTGGGACCAGCTATGCTTCCAGAGTATCTTTCTACAGTATCAGTATGTGTGATGCTAGAAGACTGGAACGCTTTTCAGCACAAACCCCGCGTTGTTGATGATGATATCCAATCCTCCAAGAGCCTCATTTGCCTGATCGACTAGATCTGCACAAAAGGTCTCGTTGAGCAAGTCACCTGGGATCCTCGTAATACTCAATCCCTCTTGTAAGAGGAACGTAGCAAGATCTTCCGCATCAGGCTCCTCTTCCGGTAAGTAGTTGATAGCTACGTTCGCACCCTCACGGGCAAATGCAATGACAATAGCGCGGCCAATGCCAGAGTCCCCGCCTGTTACGAGGGCATGGCGGCCGTGCAGACGACCAGTGCCATAGTAGCTCTTTTCACCGCAATCCGGAACCGTCTCGAAAGAAGACTGGAGAACTGGCCAGGTTTGTTCGGGGAGTGAAAGATTGAGGTTGGAGAAACGAGTGCGTGGGTCTATGAGCATCGCACCTGTGCTTGTGCCTTGCGTGGTATTAGAGAAGCCAGCTGAAACAGGTGATCAGTGAGAGAGATGAGATTCATAGACGTACCATGGGTAAGGGAAAAAGCGTGAAAGATTGTAGTTGCTAGAAAAAGGTAGTTTTTGGAAGACATCTTGTTGGAAAGGATCAGAGTTTGACAGTACTGCTACGCCTGCGTGCCTTTCAAGAATATATATATTACATATCCCAAGAACAGGTTTTCATTAGAGCTGATCCAAGAAATGCGTATCGCCGAACATTGCTCCTGGTCGTTGCTACGCTTAGCCTGAGTACCCTTTGACCGCCATCTCAAGTGACCAAAAACGGTGGTCCCAAAGGCGCTTCCGACCTGAAAAGCCGAATATTTATTTGGAGCGGGGAACCAGGCTGACTGTATCTTGCAATAGCACTGTATCTGAAGGGCATAGCCGGCATTGCCCATCAGCACGTGTCCCAATTTGGGGAGTCTAAATTTGCTGAGGGCTGAGATGTGTCAGCCATTCTATACTCTGCATGATCTACCGCTCAGTATGCATGGCCGCGATTAATATCAACATTTGCGTTATGAAAGCATGTCATAGGGCTAGTTAGTCTCCATGTGAACAGCGCTCAAGTCTCCGTCCGTCTTTCGCTATTGATGTCCTCAATGCACTCTGAAGCGTCAACATAGCAAATAGTATCGGCAATGAGACCACCAGTTCAGATCCCAAGACGTCTTTATCGTCGTCTCTCCTTTTACCGAGCGCTCCCGATACTCTTCGTTTTGTACAGCATGTTTGAGATACTTCGGATACTTCACTGCTTGTCAAAGCACCCGAGCAACCCTAATCCATTCAACGTTAAGTCTCTCCGGCCCGAACGCATATATATTGCCAGTCTGCATTGGAATAATGAGCGTTTCTTACGAAGTTACTGGAACGATGCAGTTGTTCGCCTTGCGATGGCTTTAGGGCGAGAGAACGTATATATTGCTATATATGAAAGTGGCAGTTGGGACAATAGCAAAGACGCGCTTAGAGACCTCGATAAAAATCTCGAACAAGAGGGGCTAAGACGAAATATCACTTTGTCGGACGTTACTCATTTCGAAGAGATCTCTGCGAAAGAGAAAGGCATTGGATGGATAGATACACCAAGAGGAAAGAGAGAATTGAGACGTATACCATATCTCTCAAGACTACGCAACCTACTTCTAGCTCCCTTGCAAGAATTGTACCTCCAGGGCGAGCGGTTCAACAAGGTACTCTTCCTGAACGACGTATATTTCGCGGTATGATCCAGGGTCGCTTTCCAGCTGTGTTGAAGCCTAATTGCAATAGACAGATGACGTTCTGCGATTGCTCGATACCAACTATGGTGACTACGCGGCTGCCTGCTCTTTAGATTTCAGCAAACCACCATCTCTGTACGACACTTTTGCTCTTAGAGATGCGGAAGGCCACGAAGTGCTTATGCAAACATGGCCGTACTTCCGGGCGAGGGAGTCTAGGCGTGCAATGTTATCAAATACAGCGGCGCCAGTTAGTAGCTGCTGGAACGGTATGGGTAAGCTGCGCCCACGACTTGTTCAATACTCGTAGCCCATGATTTTAACCAGCAAGTTAAGTAGTGGCGATGCCAGTTCAACCTTTTATCTCGAACCCACCGTTGCAATTTCGTGGCATACCAGACTCTCTTGCTACTTCCCATCTTGAGGGCTCTGAATGCTGCCTTATCCACGTGGACAACAACTGTTCTACGCAAAGTCATATATACATCAATCCAAGCGTTCGCGTTGGCTATAGTAGCGAAGCATATAACGGAGTACATCCACAGCAATCATTCCAAAGGCCATGGATGGTATTAATAGCTCTATGGGAGAACCGCCTCCGCCGTTGGACGACAACTGTCTGGTTCAAGGAGATATATATACGTCTTCAAATATTCTAGTGGACACAAGAAGACGAACATCGCGAAGAACGTGGACATCGGTGTATTGTAAATGAGATACAGGTACTTGATGAGAACGGTTGGGCACATGTCTAAGAACGCTTTATATATTTAGCCTATCTTCGCTGTCTTCGCGAATGCGCTTCCGACCCCAGTGTGCTCTACTCTACATTGCGTGTATGTTATAACAAGCAGGCAGTGGAATCGCCCACCAGATATAATAAATGCCTTTGGAAAAAACGAAACGTTTGGTGCATCCGATCCTGGACAGATCCGCAAGAGCCCCATTTCTTGTCGTAATCGCTACTCATTGTGGCAGCTTCATGGGCGGACAAGCCAACGTGATGGAGGTATAATAGACAATCGTATGGATTAGACGCCCTGCAACCGCATCCTTCTGAGCCGGTAATTTAAGATCAGGCCTTGCCGATATGTCCATGCTCCAATGACCACTATTACGTGCATGGATTGGTGACTGGTCTAATCGCCTATGCATTGAAGAAGGTTGACCGCGTATATTAGTTCTCCCGTACCATTAAGCACTACGAGGTGCCAGAATAATCTCAGTAGATCTAGCTCTAGTAATGGGTTGTGATAGCTCTGGTATGACAAGTGAGCTACAGGCATCATCGCGATGCTTCCGAAAGTAGTGTGTGTCGCAATTCGAGCCCATCAACGTTCTGACTGGTCGAAAGAGATTTGCCACAGGTGAAGGGTAGAGAATGTAGCAAACATCGAGATTGAGATCATATAGGCGTGTCTTGTTATGTGTTCGTGTTCGAAGGCGAAGTGAATGAAAGATATAGAGGACGCCCAGATGACAGCAGCTATTCCAACATAATCGATACGCTGCCACACATACGCCTCGCCGTGACTAGCAAATGCATGGGAGAGGGAGGAGAAAAAGAAACACAAGGAGACCGCCGCAAGGTAGACAAGAATGACTAGTTCATCTCTTCCCAGAACTTTGGTATGTGCGCTGATGAAATGCACGGAGCTGATCGAGAATAGCGTCGCACCCACCAGATGTGACCATATATTGAACGTGTCAAGGTCGGAAGTAGACATCTCAAAAAACAGCAAGCAGTAGGAGGGTAAACACGAAACAAAATGATAATCACGCTTCCTCTCATATATATAATGAAATTGAGCGGAGCTGTTTGTACCAGAAGGCTAAAAAAAACCATACCATGCAAGCTATACATGTCTCGCTCGTTAACCTGATGTCAGCGATGAGTCCGACCAAACGTCAATCTGATCAAGCCACTCACCGAATCTAAGTTGTAACATGACTGGTCCAACCACGAGGCCCTCCATGGACGGTGAAAATGGCCTGGACCTTAATTTGTATCACAACAACTACTTGGTAACGCTATCTGTTAGGACTGTTGTTCGCAAAGCGGAGGCTTCACGGTTTGAAAATTTCAGACGTACTGCATTGTAAAATGATATTGGTTTAGTAGATCTACGGCTACGCCTTGTTTGCGGACGTTTGGCACTGGCAACTCTTTTGGTGTAAAGGAACAGGTCGCGCAATTAATCTTTCTGTCGTAGCCTGAATACAAACCTCGTGGATCTCGTGATTCAAAACCCAAGATTCAAGTCTCGTCAGACGATCGAACACCGGAAGGGCTAGGTGTTTCCTGAGAACAAGGACTGCTGTTTAAGCGTGGTCAATCATAGCTGTCTCTATGTATTTTGTGGCCATCTCTTCTGTGGCCGTCTTAGCACATTCCCACACTGCAAAAGGGGCTTGTGAGTTTTGTAAAACGATGACTGTGTCCGCCGCAGGAACAATTTTGTGGACAATTTTAGCCATAATTGCGTATCGTGCGGGAGAACAGGAAAACGAAATCTCTACTGCTTCGTTACGCAATCGATGTCTTCATGGTCGACTGGAATGAGTTTATGTTCCACATGACCGCAGCAACAAGGAATGTGTGCCTACGTTTGTTCCATTCCTGCATGCTGCATCGGGTCGAGTCCTGGATTGATCGGCATCATTGAAAAGGGTTTTATAATATGCACCTTCATCTCTTCTTCATCATAATTGCTACTTCCTCCTGAGTCGACGTTATCTTTGATCACTACCCAATCTTCGTCGGCCGAGCACTATGACAAATTCGTCTACGGCAGACGCGGGGCGTATGGATCGTGCAACCATCTTATCTAGCGCAAAGATGAATATATATATCCTTAAAGCAGTAAGTATCTCTGAACACATGTTTAGTATAAATTAACGAGGTATAACTAGCAAATGCAACATCTCCGCGAAACAGGTTCTGTACCGAGGGAAATCGAAAACTTGCTTTCGAATGTTGTGTCCTTCCGCACCACAGATAAAGACGCTCAGGGCCTCGACATATTGAATCAACCTCTTACTATAAGGGCCGAGGATCACTACGTATGCCCAACCTTCCCAAGACTTAGGGCAAACTTTGGCGATCCCCTTGTTGTATTTGCGTGGGCCAACAACGGTGCCGAGGCCATAGCTTATAATCTGCGAAATAAGACAGCGGGGCGATTCCCAGCCCGACTTCTCGGAAACGAAACTTCTGAGCCGGACTTGGATAGCAAGTTTTACAAGACGACATCCGACGAACGTCCTACATTACTTGATCACGTTAAGTGGAACGCGGGAGATTGTATCAGAGTGTGGAACAGGAATGACGAATCACACTCACGCTCCCATGGATTCTGCTTTGTTCTTGCTACAGGACGCATTGGAAGGTTTTCCACAATGTCATCCTCTCTTGAAGCCATTTAATTAATGACCTTGTTCGATGGGGAAACGTGACGGCGATTCCTTGGACCAAAGTTATCACTTTATTAGCTCAATGAGCAGTCTTATAAGCTTCGATATCTCTATAATCACTATCAGTATAGTGACATTCGGCTCGCATAGATCCAGCTCGTTCAAGACAAATTTCCCACAAAATGCCACATCGGTACACCTTGAACACTGTATCAGTGTCACCTCGCTCCAGCTTCACCATTGTTAGCTTTGCATTCTTTAAAACCATGAGAGGCTTCGCATGTCACGCATTCATACCAGAGATTTCTTCGAAACGTATATGGAATTCTCGTCAGGCAGCTTTGTACTCGGCGAAGCATTGACTGGTGCTCAACCTTGACAATCCAAACTCTTTTGGGAGATACCGCATTCCTTTGGTGAAGCAAAGTAATGATCAAGCATCTCATACTCTCACAGGGCACGAATTGTCAGTACGACGATCTACGGTAACTTGAGGGGGTAATTAGAAGTCTTGAAAATGCATAGCCAAATTCCTCACATATCTGGTATGGAATGTAGACCCTTGCTAGCGCTTTGATACGCCATTGTCTAAAGACATTCCTACATTCCTATTGAGTTGAAGAATGAGCAAAAAACTTCGCTCTACTTTAGATGAGCTTCTTCTTCGCTTTCGATTTCATCTAGGCCTACAACAAGATCTCTTGTCTCTCTCTCAGACACACCCTGTCCAAGAAACTGCCTCCATCCCACTTTTGTCTTCTGAGGATACCACATCCGAAGTCTACGTTGTGTTTATCGATCTTTCCAACATGGAACGGCTCGATCAATGTAAGCTCGCTCCAAACTTACTATACTTCCCGATGTCATGCCGATTACGTTGCAGCTCAGGCTTCTGACTGGATCGCTACGCGGGAAGCTGTGGCCGTTCTCGTAGAGTCGATATCCGATTTACCCACGCATCCGCCGTCAATCTACGTCGATCTTGAAGGAGTAAACCTTTCCCGAAACGGATCCATCTCAATTTTACAACTTTACATTCTACCCACGGATCAGACATACCTCATCGACGTACACACGCTCCAAGAGGATGCCTTCCTGACTCCTTCGGCTAGTGGGAACACCTTGAAGGCCATCTTCGAGTCGCGTTCGATTCCGAAAGCGTTTTTCGATGTTCGGAATGACTCTGATGCGTTATATAGCCTCTTTGGCGTCAATCTTTCCGGAATCTGCGATATCCAACTCATGGAACTTGCGACTCGGGCTTTCTCGAAGAGATGCGTGAATGGACTCACAAAGTGCATAGAGAGAGACTTATCAATGTCAATGACTACAGCAGAAAGAAAAGATTGGCTAGCTGTGAAAGAGGCAGGCGTGAGGCTTTTTGCACCTGAGCGCGGAGGTAGCTACGAGGTGTTTAACACTCGCCCAATGCCTGAAGAAATACGGAAATACTGCATGCAGGATGTCAAGTTCTTACCTAGACTATGGCATCAGTACTCTATGAAATTGACTCCTATGTGGGCCGTGAAAGTGGATGATGCTACGAAAAAGAGAGTCGAATTGTCACAGTCTGCGACCTTCAATGGGCAAGGTCGTCATATGGCCTTGGGGCCTTGGTAGTACAATGAAAACCTTCGAGTTCATCTTCAGAAGCATTCTAGGTTATGGACATTTCCCTGCAAAGACGCCGTATGAACATCTATCTTGCCTTGTAAACAATCGTGATGTTGCATGTCATTTGGGAAGCACCAAATGCTCATACTTTCTCTGACTTAACTCGATTTTGACCTAGCGCCATTTGATCGTGGTTTCTATCAATGCTCGGGTGGTTCTTCTATCAAGCAGTGAATGCTTCTCCGGTTTAACTTGCCGCAATAGGGTGGCAAGGCAGGCTGAATGACTGGTGATGGGTCCTTTTAGGTCCCATAAAGTCTTGTAATGATATCCTCATCAACCTTGTAGGTCATACACTTCCTCAAGTAGTCCTAGGAATCATTCCTGGATAATATACTAGACAAATAACGTCCTAGAGGTTTAGATTTTCCCTACCTAGGAACGATGTCGCAGTCATCCTAGTGTCTGTATGTATATACAGTCCTAGGAATAGTTTCATTCTAGAGTTGCTCTTTTGGTTCGTCACCCTTTTGAGTCCTACCCTTTTAGGTCCCACAGTCCTAGGAATAGTTTCCTAGTTATTATAGGGTCACCTTTTGGGCTCTATGCAATCCTAGGAATAGTTTGTCCTAGGAATAGTTTCTAGATTATCTTGCGTCACCCTTCTGGTTCTATACATCCTAGGAATAGTTGTCTAGTTTTCTCGTCTTTTAGTTCGCATATAGTCCTGGTAACGATTCTAATTATTGTTTATCAGTCTTCAGGCTGTGTAATCCTAGGAATAGTGTCTCACTTTCTCGTTCTCCATTCAGTCCTGGGAAAAATATCCCAGGAATGCTGTCCTAAGTTAGTCACCTAATTCACCCTTTTACGTTTCTCTAAGTCGGCCCTTTCAGTTTCCTATGCAATCCTAGGAATGATGAATGATGTGTCTCACCGACCGCGCGCTGTGCGCCGCAATAGGCAGGGCGAATCTAAAAATAACTCCAATCCCAGCCAGGTAGTGGGAGGTAGATAATCAGATAGGGAGGGGATCAATTTGATCCTAGGACAATGCATTAGGGCTGATGTGAGTACCACGGCCTTGGCTGCGTTTAAATAGAACATCGTTCTTTTTCTATCACGCCTACGCCTACTAATTAATTACTGTCTCGAGAAACTCATTCACACCATTCTCGGACGCTCGACACATCTATCGATCGCAGAGAACCTTAGCCAAGCATTACAGGTGTGTTGAGAATTCGCAACGTAAGGTGAGGCGCTAAAATCACTGTAGAAATGGAAGCGCACATCACGTATCAAATGGGTGTTCAGACCTTCTCCAGTTTAGAGGCTGTGTTTACCGCTTCACGTGGTGGATTGACATCGCTTGATGCTTATGTTGTTGCCGAAAACTTCAATAACTATATTTATCTATCTAAACCATCATCGGACATGGAACGCGCGAAGAAGTTTATAAAGAGGGCGGCTCAAGTGACGGGGGCTGATTCTGTTGTCGTACTCATTGTCCAAAATGATCCTTAGGATAATGAGGGTAGGAGGTAGCTGGCTGGTAGTTCAATTCCAAGAGTCTCAGTTTAGGATCATAACAATCACGCACAGCCTCTCTCAAAGTATCTCGTAATTTGCCGCTTCCAGAAACTTCGGGTCATCAGCGATAATCATGTGTGAAACAATAAGATACGTACCCATTACAAGCGTGTCTCCCGGCTCTTCTGGTTCGTCTTTTAAACGCTTGATGTGTGTCCCGCGTCTTTCCTCATCGATGATCGCATGCAAGTCTGGCTCTTCTGTCATAGGCTTTGCTCGATCACCAAAAGGTTTTAGGTCTAGTCTCACCGAAGGATGGTAGAATGACATATGTAGGATCTTTCACGGCTTAGTCGAGTCTCTCCAGAACTCCTATCGCTCAGAACTTACTTGCCTGTCGGCCGCTTTGTCGTCGTTAAGAGCGCTCTGTAACAGCGCCTGAGTCGCGAATCCCGTTCCTGCATCGGGTTAGATTACAAACCTACACGTCGGAGAAGGGCTTACCGATATGTTCCACTTTCCACACAAGATGAACTCGACGCGTCCGGCCCTTCCGCGTGCTATGCCCATATACCAACTGTTTGAGATACGGTAGGTGAGCAATGATACCAAAGCCACTAGCAACCATCACCACAGTCTCGAAGTCTCCTACAGGAGCAGAATGTCCATGTGGCCCACTGAACAAGGCTAATGGACGTTTCTCAGGGTGAGACTGACTGTACTCTAGCAATTTGTGGGTGAAGCCTTTGCGGGGCTCGATAAGTAATTCGAGGTCAGTCTGCTCTCCCTCAGACCATGAGTAAACAGTGAAGGGATGGCTCTGTACGATATTCTGAGAGTCTATTGACGGTATCCACAGGTTGATGTACTGTCCAGCCTTCATTTTCACCGGTCGCGAGAGTTCGAGGGTGAGCTTAATAGCGCCGTGATTGGATTCCAGGCTTGCAGTCGAGCAATAATGTTTTCGGGGCAATTCTTCGCCGATTCTCTTCTTCTTGTCCTTATTCGGCCTGTTTTTCCAGAGGAATACCAATGACTGCACGACTAGCGACATGGTGAATAGCCCAGCCATGATTGTAACATAAACTCGCGGCCAGAAGGTCTGCGAGCTCAAGTGCCGCCAAATGGAGTACACGGACGAAACTGCTAATGCCTGGTGAACGCGGAGAAAAACCTCGTACGAAGGCCGGCGCACTACACGGCTTGAAAGAAGCACAGTAGCCATGATTATGGAGATCCCCTATTCATAGTCAGCTTGAGTCATCATATAAAGTGAGTGAAGACCGTACAACTACAGCCCAAATATTTTCTTGCCTCCGAAGAGAGAATGGTACTCGCCCGGCCAAAACAATGAGAACATGGATGGCGAGGAGTAGGAATGACATCAATCCTGCTGACATGTGCAATTTTCGAAATGTGTCGAGAGACACACCACAGACATCTGCTGCGAAGCTCAAATGAGGGCTAGCGAAAGCCGGAATCATGTTGATCAAAGAAATTCGCGCAGCTCGCAGTCCAGTCGTAGGGATATCTTGGGACTGGTAGAGGAGACATATACCATTGATTACCGCGTACAGTAGCGGTATAAGCACGGCGGCTCGACTCCAAGGGCCTATGTAACGATGACGCCGAATTAAGGGGGGATACATAAAGTGTTGTGTAGAAAGAAAGACGGCAATATCCAGTCCTCTTCTGACCTGGGCATAGTATTCCACGCATAAAAGTATCATGAAAAAACCGCCGACACCTATGGCGTACACTGTCGTAATTTCCATGATGCAATTCTAACTTGGAGCAGACTGGTAAAATTGAGAAAGGTGATATATCTAAGGTAGAACTTACGACTAAAGATGGTCGCGCTGCTCTATAAATAGCCGACGGCCGTCCCCAAAATGGACCATCCTTCGTTGCCAGGCAAGAACCGGGCAGCTTCCAGTTCATGACCATTTCAGGTCCTATTACCCAAACCAACTCTCATTTTCTTGAGGGCAGTTTGCAGCCAATCCGAGCCGCAAAACTGGCGTAGGGCACTAGACCTATCAAAGATTCTTTCTCCACAGGACGGTTCGTGAACTGGTGCTGTAAGAAGTTAAGGGGATACTGCAAGCATGAAATAGAGTAGATCAAACCTCTAATAAATCTGCCGCTGCGGTGACTGAAGCGATCTTGCGAAGAAACCCGCGGGCAACTTCGGACCATCGATCCGGATGAACTATCCCCACTTGTCTGCCGGGATCTACATTGCAACCTTCCTTTAATTCTATGAGAATAGAACCAAGTGCTTTTACGTGACTTATGCCCATTGATGGCCGATATACGCAATTTTCCTGGGCGGCTAGTGCTCTGTTAGCTGACTGTCAGCTCAACTAAGGTTACTTGACGGACTGATCTTAACATCCCCGTAGGGGTGAAGTAAAATCGTCGAGCTGGAGAGGTCTCCATGCTCTAGTCTATTTTTCTCAAGCCACACTAATCCTTTGATAATCTGTCGTACGTGAGCATCCTGGTCATGAAGTGGTTCCAAGCTTACCTGGACAAAGATGGCTGCTAGTCTTAGATCGTCCAAATGTGGACTTCCAGAAAGATTGGATAGAGGCATAGCCATATACTCGCAAGCAATGTACGTGGATAGTCCGGGGCGGAAAATACGCAGGGGTACAAGGAAGCTCGTGTGCTGAATCGTCCTCAGCATCTCCAGTTTCTTTTCCACGTCAGATCCCTGAATGGTCCTTATAAGGGCAAGATTCTCGAAAGGGCTGCGTCTGCTTCGTCTAGAATACGTCACCAATTCTTTCCGCTCCCCGACAGTGATCCAATTATCTAAATCCAGGCGTAACTCATACAATTCTTCGTAGTATTTGCGCGGTGAGCTTGGGGAAGACTCGACGTATTCATGTGCTCTAGTATGAGAGTTCTTGGCTTCAACAAGAGTCAATTTCCTCGGTACTGTGGGCCCAACCTGATGGGTCCCGGCTTTTGCAGACGGGAGATCAATATTCTCCTTGGAAGATGCGCGTCCGTGCGGTTTCTCCACCTGCGATTCCTCTAGAAAAACGCCGAAGTCGATCTCTGTATGACGTTTATCAGATGGTGAATCCATGTTAAGCGTGGGAGACGCAACTGACAATTGGAATGGTTTTATAACTGAGTTGACAGAGCAACCGTGTGGACTGGACTAGGCACCAAAGCGGGCCACGTTGATCGGCGAACCACTCGGGGAAGGAACACTTTGGGACCAGCTCTTCACTCACTCAAGAACCAGGAAGGCCGCCCAAGTCTGTTCCCAGGAATACAAACTGAACATGTCCCATGTCGAGAAAGACCAAAGCCTATGCGTGGAGCGTGGTATAAAGCATCGCGGCACAGCATCCATCAAAATCGAGTCCCTTTCCTTCCCTTGCGAAGACTCTCGTCCGGAAGATGAAGACAAGATCAAGCGTCTTGAACGCCTTTTCCATGAGAGTGGATGTTGCCATCACAAGCTGCCTCACCACATTCCAGCGATTATCGACGGGCCCAGTCTCAACGCTGCTTTGGATTTATCAAATATCTCTATAGGTGCCTTGAAGAAAGATCCAAACGATGGTCGCTATCTGGTCTTATCGTTTCCGTCTGGTTTCCGCCTCAAATGTCTCCATGGACGACATCGCGTGCTCGCCGCTGGGAGGATGTTCCCTCAGAGCGAGCGCTACTGGACAGTGGACTTGTATGACTCTGACCTCTCCTCCGACCTAGAAATGGATCTCATTACCGAGTATTCCGTGGAGAAACGACCTGATGATGGTCAATTCTATTGCAATATCCGCCGGTTCATGGGCTACGACAGGCCGACGAATCCGTTCTTTCTGAAGCGCTGGCGGGCCCAATTGAAGGCCACATCAGAACGCAGTTCGTTGAATCTGGAGACTATTATCAGTCATTCCGCTTACTTGGCTGCGTTTGACATTCAGCTGGATATACCGGGTTTGAGCGGAGGTATGCGCCTCAGCACATTCCATAAGATGCTCGCTATGCGATGCGACACAGAGCTTCTAAACTACCTTGGCCACATCCGAGAAGTTTTCTATGACAAGATATTCCAAAAGAACACGCAGGAGATGCGGAAACTAAGTCGACTGGATGTAGAAGCCCTACAACTCAAGGCACCCGGAGCATGCGTCGCCGACAAAGAAGAACTGCAGCCGCGAGTGATTGGTGGCAATATTCTTAAGGCTTTTACCCTAGAAGAACGCGAAGTTCTCTGGTCTCGAATTCTTGTGGTATCAAAAGACAGCCTAATTCCATCTCTCTCTAGTTTCTTCAACGATGTGAATTATCTAGACCTACTTACCCCAAGCGTCAAGATGCTGGTAGACATTCCAAAGGGGGAGGATATCTGTATGGCTCTGAAAGATATATTTCGATCTCAAAGCACCGACCATTGTCTTGTCCAAGAGACTGAGTCGGCCTTTGCGTGGAGGGTAGGGACAAAGAGGCAACAACTAGATTTCGGGTATCGACAACTATGGATCAGCGCTATGAGGAACTACCCAAACATCCCAGCCCAGCCCAAAAGAAAAAACCTTCTTGCCAAACCCGTTTGCAAAGGGAGTCTGAGGTCTATCTCAGGATTTGCTGCTCTGGCCTACCAGCTGGGATTTCGATCTCCCCAAATCTCTTCTCTGATGGCGACATCTACCCGAGTGATCGACGAGTATGATGATGACGTAGACGTTGTAGCCAATTCAAGCAAGCTACCCAAAAGAAGCGGTTTCCCACTCCAGCGGGACCATAGATATGAGAAGCAATCCCTTTTCATAGAGCGGCTTCATAAGCCACTCGACCAATCCAACCTAGAAATTTCGCCTTCCTTCATTCGTCGATCGGTGTATTTTGCTTTCTTTGGTCGACCTAGTCAGATCATTGTCAGTTCGGACAGGTCAACTAATGACAATCCCAGGCCCTCTGGTCAGATTCAAGAACCGAGCAACTTCGATCATGCAGCAGCAACAGCAAGGGGTCCGATCCAAACGCACAGTGAACAGAGGAACCGAGGTCAAGAGGCCGGGACAGGTCTTTGGAACAACAGCGAGCAACGAACATTCAGGGAAGAAAATGTCAGATTAAGGGCTTCAATTGAGGATCTTAGACGAGAAATTGAAAGAAGACAAGAAACAGGGCCAGTCCCTACGGACAATAGCGAGCAACAAATTCTCATAGAAGAAAACAATAGGCTCAGGAGCTCGATTGAGGATCTTCGAAGGGAATATGAACGAGAACGAAGGGAGAGAGAATGGACCGAGAGTGCGAGAAGCCTACCGCCACAGAGACATCCATCAGGCCAATTAGATGTCGATGGGCAGCGGGCAGGACTGGGGGAAACAGAGGAGCAGGAGGTAGAGGTGCAGCCAGAAGGGAGTGGTGTGGAAGAGCGTGGTGTGGAAGAGCGTGGTGTAGAAGAGCGTGGTGTGGAAGTACATAGCATGGAAGGGTATAGCGTAGAAGAGTACATCGAAGAAGAGCACGGCGTGGAAGAGCACGGCGTGGAAGACTATACTGCGGAAGAGCATGGCGTGGAAGAGTACGTCATAGAAGAGCGCAGCGTAGAAGAGCATAGCATGGAAGAATACAGCGCAGGAAAGGACGGCCCAGAAGAGCATCGCGAAGAAGAAGAAGAAGGGCAATTGAACAGCCAGGAACTAGAAGATCAGGAAGAAGAGGGACAGGATGAAGGAAGACAGGTGTCTAAAGAGCATAAGGTAGAAGGAGAGCGTTCCAGCTCAATGAGACCCTTGCCTGGAGCAACAGGGGAGCTAAAAGAGAAAAGGAAGTTTGCACTTTCTCAAGACCCGGTTTCAGAAGAGACATCTACCGTCGCTACCGAGGCTGAAGAGGAACAAGAAGAGCGATCCCAATTTCTTGTTAGAAGCAATACTTCAGGATTTGTCAGCACCGCTTCATCTAGAGAATCTGAAAAGGTCGAAGTCTCGATATTCGTCTGGCGCCACGGCAAGTTTGTGTTCGATTCGATCCAGCACGTTCATCCACATACGCCCTGGGACTTGTCACGATTAGCAGTTAAATATGCGAGAAAGATTAAAAGCTATCAGCCTTTCGACTCCAGTGGTCGTATGCTACGTGCCCAGACGTGCTGGTCAGACGTGATAAACGACAAGAGTAGGAGAGTGTATATGGCTCCGACGGATATCATGGTTGGATTGACAATGATTGATGCTATCACGGCGATTCCACCTGAAGCCATGCCACTGGACGAGTCTCCTCGCGACTCATCCGAGGACCAGGACTATGACGAGCCCACAACCAGTCCCAGAAAGCGAACGCGAGTCTCGAATGATAGCCACTCTGAGTAGCATACTACCTGATATTGTTCTTAGCCTTGCTGTTCTCCACACGATAGCCGACATTTCAGAAAGTAAACTGACGAAACAATAGTGATGGCCTGAAATGAAAGCGCAGGGTTTGTTCCTGTGACTCTTGATCAAGGATGCGCAGCCCCGCTGTGGTAATAGAGCATATGTGGGGAAGGTGAATGTTGTTCGTCACAATCCTAACATACGTGATGAAGAGCCACAAAATCCAAGTCTTGCGGTTAGCAAATCCGAATAAACCTGGAATGATAGAACGTCGTATCGAGATCTCTCCCTGGCACCGGTCGTTGTAAGACGGAACATATAATCGAAGGTCAATTGTCCTATCGATGTCAGATCCAGCATACCATATGCTCGTGAACTGTTGAGCGGGCTTCTTTGTTGGCGCTCCAAACGATGATAGAAAACCGCCTCTAAAAATGAAAGATTGAGTACGGTGTACTTGAAGTAGCTTTTCGAGGTCTCGCTCGTCCTTTGAGATGCGGTAAATGCAGCTGTCTTTACCAATGCCGAACCTTAACATCTTATCGGTCGCGTGCTTCGTAGCTTGAAGAAATGGGATGACTCCTATCATATAGATCTGTAGTCGTCTCTTGTGTCCGTACTTTTCCAAATAGCTTTGCGTACGATGCAATCGCTGGTAAAGAAGTGGAACATCGTTTCCGCAGAGAATGAGTTTCATACCTTGATTTATTAAGGCGCTTATCTGCGAAGTATCACAGAACATATCGCGCACGGGATTGAGGTAGGTTTGACGCTCTTCCGTATCCAGAAAATGCCCAAGCACTAGGTCAAGTTTCGCTAAATCGAATGCTGAGAGACAAGAGAAGACTTCCTTTCTCACTTCAGGAGAGACGAAAATATCCATTATTCCGTGCCTCAGTCGATGTGACTTTAGACCAGCCTGTGCCGAGCTAGAAGAAGAGAGGGAGATCATTATTTGGTTGAGAAGCTACCTGCACGTATCATTGTTCATGACGTTGCCTAACGAGTTGAAAATGTCAAACTGAGACTTGGCGTTATTGCTAGGGATACTCGCTTACGTCACATTGACGGGAACCTATTGGTGTACGGATCCGAACGGAACCGTTCCTGAATAGGTCCACGTTGGGGCCCGAAATGGCTCTCGTAGACCATTAGTTCTTAGAGCCCAAGATCCCCGATCACTACCACGCACCACAGCTACCTACCTACCGACTTTACTCAGCATGTATCTACACGCGAAACTTCTACCTGTTCTTTCTGTATATCTGATCGCGGCTTCTGGCGCCGCCGCCACCCCACACGTCGAGGCCGACTGCTCACAACACGACGTCGCTGGAGGTGGCCCGCCGAACGTCGATGCTCTCGCCGTGATTTCGGAAGACGGGGTAAGGCAGCTTCGGTTAGCTTCCTTCCTGCAACGCATAGAAGTCGCATTCTTCCAAGAGAATGTGCGGAAACTTAAGGGCTGGATCACTGATGAAAATCGCAATGCTAGTATTGAAGTCGTGAGGAAGATCTCAGCCGTAGGTGCTATCTGCAAATAGCTTTTCTTCTCTGACACGTTACCAGCAAGCACACATCCATCTTGTCACCATCAACAATCTCCTCGAAGCAGTAACGGCTCCAGTACCAGCTGCTTGCAACTACACATTTCCCGTTAACAGCACCGTGCAATTCTTTGAACTCGCACATGCCATCACTTCGGTCGGTATTGGAGCTGCCATTAGGTTCAATGAGCTGCTCGCGCATTCAGATCCGCTGCTAGTAGGGCTGACTACGTCAATGCTCATGGTCAAAGCACGCCATAATACAATCATCCGGCAGTTCCGGCAGCTGGTCCCGAGTCCAGCACCATTCGACACTGGCATCAGCGACATCTGGGCGTACAACCTAGTTCTCAAGTACGTTAAACCGGGATCTTGCTCAAGTGGAATCAGCTTACCCATTCTTCCTAATCTGGCTGTTTCTAGTCCCGTAAAGCCTGATAACGTCCCTCCCTGCGTGCTGGGACACCCTGCGTGCTGGGACGCGAACATCATTTTCGCATCCTAACTCTCCTCCCCTTTAATGCTTAGAGTCGCAGGTAACATTGCATTATTCTTTATAGATCTAAGCTCTAAACTCTAGCTAACAGTAGCAAAATTACATTAATGCTGATCATGTTGTTGATCGTTCTGTCTACCGCGTATAACTCTGCTCTACCTTTACACCCCTACACGGCCGCAATTATCAACAGAGTTTGAGTTTCGGTGCATTGTGATAACAGCCTTGTTAAATAAAATTGTTTTCACCAACTCAGAAATCACTTTATCCATCTGAGTGTACAATGCGAGTTTCTCCGGACTTAGAGGCAGATTGAGTGTCTTGGCAGAACACCTTAGCACGCTTATGTAGCTCTGTATCAAATTTTACACTATGCCAGAATCGGTCGAGCTGTGGCGCTCTTCTCGAGCCTTCCAGCTGATGTCACGTGCGAGCTATTTTGGGCCCATTTTCGGGCTTTCTACGGCATATGACTGGGCCGCTCTCGTTGCGTTGAGGATGCCTAGGGGCACTGGTTTGGCCTTGCGCATCACCACCACCATCGCGATCATGGACCAAGCCAGCCAGGCGCTGGCGGAAGTCTTCTCTGCAGGCGAGTCTGCGCCGTATCGTGCAATTTCAGAGAAGAGCAGTGTTCCCCGCTCCACACTCCATCGTTCGTAAACACGGTGGAGCGTCGATAGAGCTCAAGGCCCAAAGCCAGCAATACCTAACCCCAGACGAAGAGAAAGCAATGGTCAAGTCTTTGTTACTAATGTCTAGTTTCGGACACCCTGTACGAATCAAATACCTTCGCTAGCCTTCAGCATCGCTCGTCGGCGGTCGACGGCGATCGAAACAACCAAGCCACCGGGCAAGAACTGGGCTCGGGCCTTCGAGCGACGCCACAAGGAACTTAGGGCGAGGAAGGTCAGGGCTGTCGACTGGAAACGCCACGAGAACAATATATATCCTAAGATCGCCGAGTGGTTTGAGGTGATAGAAAGGGTGCTGCAGGATCTGGCTATACTGTCAGAGAATGTTTACAACATGGACGAAACAGGAGTTATGCTAAGCAAGCTTGGCTCAGTCAAAGTCCTTGTAGGAAGAGATGACTTGCGGGACTACAGAGGCGCAGGCGTTAAGCGCACCATGGTGACTGCAATAGAGTGCATAAGCGCTGACGGTAGGTCTTTACTGCCTCTGATAATCTGGCCTGCCGCAACCCACCGGAGCAACTAGACTACTTACCCTACCCCTAGATGGCATTACGGGCATTCTGAAAACGGATACAATGACTCAAAGATTAGCTTAGAGTGGCTGAAGCGTGTTTTTGACCCGCAAACCAAAGCACTGGCTAATGGAAAACCACGGGTCCTGATCTGCGATGGCTTTGGGACACACGAGACCCTGGAAGTCCTGGAATTTTGCCTTGAGAACAACATTGTCCTTTGTCGTCTTCCCTCTCACACCTCCCACAAGCTCCAGCCCTACAACGTGGGGCCCTTTGCCCCGCTGAAGACAGCCTATCGTGACCAGGTAGAACGCCTAAACAGAGGTGGCATAGAGAATATTAGCAAGGAGCATTTTACCGCTCTTTATAAGCCTGCAAGGGACAGTGCGCTAACCAAGAGGAACATCTAGGCCAGGTGGGCTGCAACCGGGTTGTTTCCATTTAATCCAGAGAGAGTATTCAGGAATACACTAAAGCCGCTAGCTCGACTACTAGTTCCTGGCGCCGATGAGGTAGAGGTCATTCCTCATACGCAAGAGGAGGTACCCCAAACGCCCGTAACGCCTGTGACAGCAGAGGCTCTTGTACCGCTGCACAATCTGATCAAACAGGACGCTCATGCGCTTAATGAGATAAGCCAGCAGCGCTTACAGAGGCATGTACAGAAACTCACACGTGCCGCCCGAGTGTCGTTTGCCGAATGTGCCCTGCTTCAGGATCAGAATCAGTCCTTGATCAAGATCAATAAAGAAGCAAGAATTCATCGGTCAACAAGGTCAGTGGTCCTAGGGAAAGCAAAGGTGATGAGCTTTGAAGACCTTGAAGAGGCTCGAGCGAAACGTGCTGCAAAGGAGACTTCGTCCTTAGGCAAGGTGAAACGCAGTCGCAAGCGCAAAGTTCCTGTACTAGAGACTGGTGCAGCAGAACTAGTGGTGCAGATGAGCGAAGCAGCAGAGCCATGGAAGGCGCCGGTAGCACGAATGTATTAGGACGGTGTTAAAGCACAAGTGTCACTGGTATTAGATATGCGTTGTTGTTGCAAGGACACCTTTTATAGAAATCATAACATATCAATGTTCACTGACTTACGACTGTGTTGACGTTCAGTTGTCCCTGTGTGCCTCTGGTTATTGCGAGTTGGCGCTGGGCGGGGTAACTATGGAGAACGCAGGAAAAGAAAAGCGGATTGCGGCAAAACGTATTTCCGAAGCCTTCTGGACCCCACACCCGTGATGCTGCAGCGCTTAGCTGTGCCTCCTCTCAGCCTTGCGACAGCTGAAGATGATCCGCAGTACTTCTCCCGGCCTAGGTGCGGTCTCGCTGCTCAGTCGACCTATGACGTTGCAAACCACGATCGACCAGCATACTACATCTATATCGCACGCATCGCACCATGGACGGTCTTTCGGGCGCAGCAAGCGTCATCGCTGTAATCGACATATCCGCTAAGATCGGCTCGCTGTGCTTTCAGTACTCCATGGCCGTAAAGGACGCGAAGAACGATATCGAGCGCGTGCAGAGAAAAGTTGGCGACATCACGCACATCCTAGAGACGATCAAGCAGCTCCTCGACAACCAGGACAAGACGCGTCTCTCTACCACTCAGGGCCTGTTCGACTCGCTCAGGCAATGTCTTCAGGATCTAAAGGACGTAAAGGTGAAGTTGGAGCCAGGCAAGGGTCGCAAGACCATGAGTCGAATCAGCTTGCGTGCGCTCAGATGGCCGTTCACTAGCAAGCAGGTAGAGAAGATTGTTTCGACCCTAGACGGATACAAGCAGACATTCATGTCGGCGCTCGAGGTTGACCATACGTAAGCTCTTCACGTAAATCTGTTGTCCGTAGACGCCGCGTCTTACTAATTATGCAGAGTTCTGACGTTGAACATGGACCAGAAGCTGGATCTGGCTAAGCTACCTGTTGCAACAGGCGCATCGTTCGATTCCCACAACGAAGAGCACAACGCACGATGCCTGCCGAACACCCGCACCGAGCTGCTAGACGATATTGCAACGTGGGCGAACAGCAAGGATGGTAAATCTATATTCTGGCTGAGCGGCATGGCTGGCACAGGAAAGTCTACAATAGCGCGGACGGTTGCTCAGTTGTTCACCGATTGTGGACAGCTAGGAGCAAGCTTCTTCTTCAAGAAAGGCGAGGGTGACCGCGGCAACGCCTCACGGTTCTTCACTACCATCGCCACCGACCTTGTGGCGCACGAGCCAGGCGTGGTACCTGGGATAAGGAAGGCGCTTGACGAGGACTCGAAGATCGCGGACAAGTCTCTGAAAGACCAGTTTGAGAAGCTGATCCTGCAGCCACTTCTGGGGATAAAGCAGGCTCAGCCGCCGGTCTTGACTCGTGTTGTTGTGATAGACGCGCTGGACGAATGTAAGCAGGAGCAAGACATTCGAGCGATCCTCCAGCTGCTTGCTCAGACGAAGGACATCCGCCCGGTGCCGTTACGGATCGTGGTGACCAGCCGGCCCGAGCTCCACATCCGCCTCGGCTTCAAGGAGATGCCGAACGGCACGCACCAAGACCTGGTCCTTCACGAAGTCGCAAAGAGCACGATTGAACACGACATAGGTCTCTTCCTAGAGCATGAGCTTAGTGCGATACGAAAAGAGCGCGGATTGGCCTCAGACTGGCCGGCAAAACACCAGATTCTTGCTCTAGTCGAGCTTGCTGTGCCGCTATTCATCTATGCTGCTACCGTGAGTCGATATGTTGGCACAAAAGGAGGTGATCCTGAGGAGTACTTGAACAAGGTCTTGCAGTATCCAAAAGCGGCTTTTTCACAGCTCGATCGAACCTACCTTCCTGTCTTAGACCAATTGCTTAGCGAGCAGGAAAACAGGGACAAAGAAGACTGGCTGCACGCCTTCCGTGGACTCGTAGGTAGCATAGTCATCTTGGAGAGCCCACTTCCTGTCGGACCTCTTGCGCATCTCCTTCAAATCCCACAGAAGCAAGTCGAACGTCGGCTGGACGCCTTACACTCGGTTCTTAGTATTCCCAACGGCGAACATGTTCCTATTAGACTACTGCACTTGTCTTTTCGCGAATTCCTTGTCGACCCCCAAAAACAGGGAAAGAGCCCGTTCTGGGTGGATGAGAAAAGCACACACAACAAGCTTGCATTTCGCTGCCTTGAGCTAATGTCTAAGCTAAGCAGCCTGCATCAGAACATGTGCAACCTCTCTGGAACTGGAGTGTTAAGGATTGAGATTGATGAGGGGACAATTGCAAGCAGTCTGTCACCTCATCTGCAGTACGCGTGTCGCTACTGGGTTAGTCATCTTAAGCAAAGTCAGCACAACATCACCGACGGCGACACGACGCACATCTTTCTTCGGAGGCACCTTCTCCATTGGCTCGAAGCCATGAGTTTGATAAGAGAATCGAGCCGATGCGTTCACTTACTTGATATCCTTCAGGCACTTACAAGCGTAAGTTCTAACCATAGATTGCCTTGGTGCTGTGCTAACTTCCAGATAGCCGTCTGCAAGCATTGTTCGAAGCTTTTTACACGATGCTAAGCGATTTGTTCTACGATTCCAGTCCGTACTTGCAGATGCACCGCTGCAGATATATTGCTCGGCACTTGTGTTCGCACCAGAGAGGAGTCTAATACGACAATCCTTTGTGGATGAAGTGCCAGAGAGGGTCAAGATGCTGACCATGAAAGAAGAAGATTGGGATGCCTGTCGCACCACGCTGGAGGGCCATTCCTCCTATGTCAACGCGGTGGCCTTCTCGCCAGACGGGCAGCTGGTCGCGTCGGCATCCCAAGATAAGACAGTACGGCTGTGGGAGGCGGCCACAGGGACGTGTCGTAGCACGCTAGAGGGCCATTCTGACTATATCAGGGCGGTAGCCTTCTCGCCAGACGGGCAGCTGGTCGCGTCAGCATCCGAAGATAACACAGTACGGCTATGGGAGGCGGCCACAGGGACGTGTCGTAGCACGCTGGAGGGCCATTCATCCTATATCAGGGCGGTGGCCTTCTCG
>JAGQEM010000116.1:0-92559 GCA_019202945.1 Corynespora olivacea
CGGGCCCGGAGGAACTAGCCTCCGGGCCGTACCCACACTAGATCGTAGCTACTCTCGATAGCTCCTAATAACAACACTTTTCTCTGTTCACCAAATGGGCCTTCTTTGTAGCCCGTCATAGGTGGCTATGTAGGCCCTGTATAACTACACCTTATACCCACTCGCCTTTCTCCGCCCGCCCTCCGCTATAGTACCCTTATATATCAGCGTATAGCTGTTATTAAGGCGTACAAAAGCGCTTATTCTGATCTTTCAAAAGTAAGTCAGCAGGTGTAGGATATTTAAGGTGGCTATATAGGCCCTATACGACTACATACCTTATACCTACCCGCAAACGCCGCGCTATAGTGCGCTACAGTGCGCATATATACTATCTTATAGCCCTTACTAAGGCGTATAAAAGCGCCTATTCAGATATCTAATAAGAAGGCTGCGCAGGTAAAGCGGGGGCTTGGGACGTAGTTATATATCCTCTACCTCTACCTATTTTCCACCCGCAAACGCCGCGCTGTACTCCGCTACAGTGCGCGCTCGAAATCGAAGGTATTTTAAAGCTCGAAACTTCGGACTGCTGTAGTTCTTTCGTAGGCTACAGTACTGTAACAGGATTTCTGCACCCATTAAAGAGGAATCGTGCACTTTCGCAACGCCAGGCTCACCTCACTCATCCACGACTCTACTTCCCTACCCACCTGCGGCGAGGTTGCTTCATCTCGCTCACTTCTTTTCTTACCAGCAGTTGACTACCTACCACCTCTTTCACCCCATCAATTACGTACACTATGAAAGGCGACAACTTCCCCTGCGAACACAACGCCGATGAACGAGCCCATCAAGGATCAACTGGCCAGAATGGACATGACTGATTGTGATAGTAACGACACCAGTCAAGCGCCGCAAGAGAACGATCCTGACGTACTGCGCAAGAAGATAGAGGAGTTGGAAATGACCAACAGAAGACAGAAAGGCTGAGGGCGACAGACAATGGGGACACCGAGGCTATTACCCTACGAAGTGCCCACTTTATCCACCTAGCTTTTTTATTAGAAATCCAAATAAGTGCTTTTATACGTCTTATTACAAAGGCCGTAAAGTACTAGTTTATATATAAGCGTACTATAGCGGAGTGCAGCGCGGCGTTTGCGGGTGGAAAATAGGCAGTAGTCTACTTTATATCACCGGTAAGCCCCCCGCCTTACCTACTAAGCCTTTTTTTTTTTAAATTCCAAATAAGCGGTTTTGTACGCCTTGCTCAGAGCTACAAGATGGTATATATACGTACTATAGCAGAGTACAGCGCGGCATTTACGGGTAGGTAGAAGATATATAGTAGTCTACTTATAGCTGCTACGTATTACTAGTAAGCCCCCGCTCTACCTACCCAGTGATTTTATTGAAAATCCTATAAAGTGGTTTTATATATCTTATTGGAAAGTATCGTTTTATGTGCATGCGTACTGTATCGGAGTGTAGCGCGGCGTTTGCGGGTGGGTAGAAGTAGGTGTGTTGGCTGACCTCGCCATACAGCTGGAGGTCCACTTACCCGTTTGGCCGCGCTCTTGAACTGATTGTTCTCGCGTGAACTCATCTGATAGCCTCTTTGCAGCCTCGGAAGCCTTTTCGTCGTTCTTTGGAGTGGGACTTTTGTTTCAGGGTATGAAGCTCAGTTGGTAGGTCGAAGTGAGCCAGAAGTGACTTATTCCGAGAAAGCGGCGTGATCTGAGATGTTATATGTTCGGGAAATCTGATCTTTCGAGCTGTTCAAGTGTGGGTGAGCCGACAGAGTCCGCAACCTCGAAATCAGAATGCAAGGTAAAAACTAGCGACATCCCATGAATTCTCCCATGATAACGCTTACCATCCTGAGATGATCACAACGGTCGCACATGTCCAAGCCCCGCAAAGGAGACCATTTCGATAGGATGTGCAGAAGAAAGAACCCCGAACCGCATGTACACCCCAAAAGCCCCTCGCAAAAAAAACCCCCCAACCTCTCCCCCAAAAACACTTCCATCACAGATGCACCTGGCGTCGAGATGGATACAATCAGCCATGAGTTTCCGCCATAGCGCAATCCCTGCTTTATATAGCTTTTGCCGTGTTTGGATCGTCATAGGTCTGACAGTTTCACTTGAAAAACCAAATGGAGCAGGCCACGAGGCAACGTCACATCCCCACACGAACCCAATTTTCATAATTCGATGCCGACACTCAAGGTCTAATGATACAAAGCAATATATGCGGCCAAGCCGAGCAACCTCTGCATACCCTCCCCCGGCCAGATAAATTACCCACCCGCCCAGGCGACGATGCTGGAAATGGAAACATAGGCTACCAGTATGTTCAAGCAGGCGACGATACTGGAAATGAAAATATAGGCTACCGATGTGTTGAAGTAAGATGCATGATCATGAATCATCCTCATCCGCAGCTTTCCTATGGAGAAGGAAAAGAAGAGAGAGGCAGAGGGATAGGATATACCTGCGACGGAATGATGCAAGGGAGCGGGCCAGAACAGTAACCGAAATTCGTGCTACCTTGAAGCCGGCAGGAGCATGACATCTACAAGTTGCGCTACCGGCTTTTCTGCGTCTGCACACCTCCCGGTCGTGGGTTTTCTTCGACACGGACACCGTCCATGACTTCCGGGAATGCTGTGGCGAAGATCGGGCCGAGACTCCAGTTCCTGAGGTCGCGGAGGTGGGCTTCGAACGCGGGGTTCATGATCCATTCGTCGTCGTCGTTCCTGAGCGGGAGGCCCGTTGCGTTGGGGTACGGGCTCGAGCTGGGCACGGAGGCGGGGATGAGGACTTCGCGTGCCGAGTAGGGCCAGTTTACGGATATGGTCATCGTGTAGGGGATGAAGAAGGAGTTGAAATCGGGGTTGGGAAGGGTGGAAACGAAGAGGTCGCGCATGCGGGGCCTGGAGGGCGGGTTGATCAGCCATGCCCCTTTTCGTTCGCGTGCCGCTGCGTGGCCGTGGCGGTTGAACGGGGCAGAAGAGGAGGACTCACCACGGGATATAGTCGTACCAAAAGGGATGGGGGACGAACAGCTGCGACGGGCGTGGCTGGACCCATTCGGGCATCTTCTCGTAGTTTTCGCGCGTGGGGTGGATCAGCCATCGCATGACCAGAAACATGACGTAGATGATGGCGACCTGCTCGGGGAGGCCCGATATGTCGGGGAAGGTGCGGAGGATGTCCGTGTGCAGCTTGGACAGCGGATGGGCGTCGAGCTTGCGGTCGGGGTGGATCACGGCGGTGAAGTTGGGGTAGGCGGGGCCGGCCAGCTCCTTCGCCGGGATGCCAGCCGCCGCCCGCGTGCGCATCTCGGACACGAAGTCCAGACAGAGGGCGTCGAGGGGGCAGGTGGGGGCGGTGTTGCGGGGCAGCGTGGCAAAGGGGTCCAGGAGCGGCGCCTGCTGGGCGGTGCCGTTGACGGTCGCCGGATGGGGCTGCGCGACGAGGGCCGGGTCCACGGGGCGCTGCTGGCCGCCGTTCTCGAGCAGAAAGTCCACGCCCATCCGCTCGTTCGCCATCGGAGGCATGCGCTCGGCCGACCGATGGCGGACATGGCTGGTGGGCGCATCGCCGGGGAAGGCCCACGGGCGCGCAGGATCCGGGCCGCTGGGCGCGCTGGTCCCGTTCGGCGCTTCCCCGAGCGTGGAGTCGCAGGCCGATGGCGGGGGGGGAAGGGGGAGGGGGGAGCGTTCGGCGGCGGCAGCCAGTTCTGTGCCGCGGTTAGGGAGCTGCTCCCACGCGCGCTGGACGGTCGGAGGGCATACCGTTGAGGCCGCAACCGGCCCTCACGAGGGGCTGGATGATGGCCAGCACATTCTCCAGCCGCTTCTTGATGTCCAGGTTCTCCGCAACGACGGCCTCCTTCTCCCTGATGACGGCCCTCAGGTCCTGGTACGGCTGCTGGCTCTCCAGCTCCCGGATGCGGGCGTGCAGCGCGTCGATCTGGTTCTTGGTGCGCTCGCGGATGGCGCGCTGGGCCTCGCGGTCGTTGGCGCGTTTGCGGGCGAGCTGCTCGGGCGTGAGGTTGGCGACGCCGCGTGACGAGGTGCCCGCCCCCGTCGCCGTCCCCGTCGCCGTCCCCGTGGGTGCTCTTCCTCCCCCGGCGGTGCGGCGCCTCTTCGCAGGCGGGTGGTGCTGCTGCTGCTGGCCGCTGGCGTCCGAAGCGTCCGCCGCCGGGCTGAGGGTGTCAGAGACGGCCCCGGACATCTGAGGCAGATTGGGCTGGGGCTGGGCTGGGCTGATCTGACCGCCCGGATCCACGTTCTGGTCGGGGGGGACGGTGGTGCAGAGTCGTGACGCGCAGGAATGGAGGGTTTGGCGAGTCATGCGGACGGCACGTGAGGCTGCGGAGACCTCGGATATGGACTTCCAGCGCGTCGGCGAGGAGGGCGACGCCTGCCCTCCTCTCCGCACCCCCAAGAGACCCAGCACCAGCATGGCCGAGCCATATGTGAGCAAAGTGGGCATCGCTTCGACAACGATCAAAGCGAGTACGTCTCTGCATTTCCCCACATCCCCAACCTTCCCTCCCCAACCTTCCCTCCCAACTCGATCTGCCCGCTGCACGGCTTCGGCTCATCTGTACCAGTGCTCACGGCCTCGGTGCGACTGTGGACATCTCCCTTCAAAGGCCAGACGGGCGCGCAAAACTACTTCAAGGATGTCATGCTCAGCATGTTGCGCGTGCGGCTCGCCCATCTCGACACGGCCCAGGAACGCTACCTGGCCGGCACGTCCACCCCAGTCTATCTCCAGTACGCGCAGGACAATGGCTTCGAGCCGCAGAGTGTGACGCTGTCGAGTGGCGTGCAGGCCCATTGGCTGGGAGACAAGGATGCGAAGAAGGTGATTCTGTGGTTCCACGGTGCGTGTGCCTCCACAAATTGTACCTGCAGTGTATCCTGACACGGAACCGCAGGAGGCGGATACGTCATGCCGATAACGCCCCAGCACTTCGCCTATCTCTCCTCTATAACGGACACGCTCGCCGCCCAGGGTTCCTCCGTTGCCGTCCTCTTCCTCGCCTATGACCTGGCCCCCGAGGCCACCTATCCCACCCAACTCCGCCAGGCGGTGGAATGCCTGCGGTACCTGATACAAACCACCGGTCGCGCACCGCGAGACATCACGCTCGGTGGAGATTCGGCCGGCGGGAACCTGACCATCGGCCTGCTGTCGCATCTTGCACATCCACATCCCGAGATTGCCGCCTTGCACTTGCCGACCAAGCTGCACGCTGCGTTGCTGCTGAGCCCCTGGTGCTCGTTCAACACGCATACTCCGGCTTTCGGGTCCAACGCCGAGAAGGATGCTTTCGACGGGCGCGCATTGTCGCGTTGGTCGTCGGCATTCTTGGGCAGCAACAGTCCGTTCGCAGGAGACTTCTACAACGAGCCCGCCCTTGCGCCGGCATCGTGGTGGGAAGAAACCGCCCACGTCATCGACGAGGTCTTCATCTGGGCCGGAGCAAACGAGGTCTTGCTGGACGGGATTGAAGAGTTTGCGAAGCGGTTTACCAAGGGATTCGGTGCCAAGGGTGGAAGGGTCAATGCTGTGGTAACGCCCAAAGCGGCACACGGGGAAATGATCTTGGAGCGGTTGCTGGGGTACGAGGGCGACAGTGGTACGGGGAGTGCGAAGGTGGTGATGGACTGGGCCAGGGCAAAGCTGTAGCGTGTCTCGGCGTGTACCGATGCATGTCCCTTTGCAGTGTACATACATGTCCTACCTATTCAGAACTCCATCCCCATCCCTATCCCACACGTCTCCTGCCGTCTCGGAAATCACGTCACCACGTGCCACCGCGCCGACTCGCCGTCCACATCGCGTCCCATGGTAACACAGAGCGGGGCAAGGGTCCGTCCGTGCGTTCATGGAAACCAAAATATCGCCTTTCTCTTTCTCTTCCTCTCCTCTTTTAATTGATTCATGGAGGCCGTGGATGAGAAAAGAAAGGTAGGTATTTTTTCAAAAGCCCAACGACATGTTCCGTATCTCCAACGGGAAAGCAGAGTATTTCACAGATTCCAAGTCTTGTCCACTTCGCCTGCTTCCCTGAGAATCTCCAGCCACCCCTTCTCCAGACCCGCACTCTCCCCAGCCTCGACAAACTGCCTCATAGCAACCACGGTCTGCGCAGCCCACCTCTCTGCACTCACCATGCCACATCCGGTCGCCAGCGGCGTCATCATCACGGCCCTGATCTCCTTCTCTCTGCTCCCATCGTGTCCGGCGTCGGACCTGGCATCGGCAACCCGCCGATTGTGTCGCTCAATAGCCGCAAGAAGCGTCCAAACACACTCGAACACGACCTCTCTATCCCACCGCACATCGCTCGGCGTCTTCATCGTCGGACAGAGCGCCAAGTACCTGCAGCCCCAGCCATTTTTCTTCAGACCTTCCTCATCCAGATCAATGAGCAGACAGCTTCCTGGAGGCGCGAAGCCACGGTACTCTTTGTACACGGCTGCTTGTGTGACACGGGTCAGGGCGTGGTAGTCCTCCTTGGGTGCGAAAGCGCGAGAGAGCGCATCGTCGAAACCACCGTCCATGCGCGCAAAGGAATTGGCGGGCGAAACTATGGCGTCGAATCGTACGCTCCGGTCTACGGCGGCGAGACTGGATTCGTGGTATGTTATGTGGATCGAGGAGGAGAGGCCATATGTTTCTCTGGCGGCTTCAAAGGCGGCGATGAACTTGTTGTCCATGCAGAGGAGGTGGAAGGAGGGGAGAGGGAGGGCTGTTGGGGATGAAGATGCCATCGTTGCGGTGTATGGACGGGCAGCATCCGTGGTAGCTGAAAGTGCGTTCTTGAGGTAGGAGATCATGGCCTATTCTAATGGATAATGGGCTGCAGAGTGGACTTGCCGGCGTACAAATACAATATATCCATGTTGTTGCCTAGACGCTGATGCTGACGTCGTACTGTGTACATGTGTCCTCGAGATCTATCAGACGGATGTATGACATAGATCAGGGCCTGTTCGATACGCCCGTCGAGTGACTCCAGATCAGCTCTAGATGGCTGAGCAGTCCATCTGGTGGTCGAAAGGACGTCGTGTTCAGTCGTCCAAACAGAGCCCTGGAGGCATTTCTGGGCTACTTCCATTTCAGGTCCAGCGCCGAGAACCACCCGTCAGAGTTCGGGTTGTCGGGTCCAGTTATGATTAGCGGGATCTCGCTTATCGGACATCTGTGGAAGTTTCCACCCGACATTAGCTAGTGCATTGCCGGCACCGCCTAGCGAAACCCCGAACCTCCGACATCATGAGAGGTTCCTCCATGATGACCTTTATAAGCTGTGGTGACCTCATTTTTTTTTTCGATTGCCTTGCCGCAGCTTCGTTCTCTCAAAACATTGATTCCATCGCCCAAAGCTTCATCATGGCGCTCCCAATCCAGCGACTGCGGCCTGTGATAACAACACTCGCAGCCGGCGGCATTACCGCAGGTCTCGCCTACACATATTTGAATCGCAACCTCCACGCCGACAGTGGCGAGCCGCGGAAAGTCTTCGGAAAGGGCCCAGCATTCGTCTCGTTGCCGCTCGAAAGCTCCGAGGTCGTGAACCACAACGTGAAGCGTCTACGATTCAAGCTCCCCCGCGAAGATGACATAAGCGGCCTCTCAACAACATGTAAATAGAACCTCCCTCATCAGCTCACCTTACCCGTCTGTTCACACCATTCGTAAGTATACGGAGACTGATGTGGAATCAGCGGCCGTTCTTACCATGTCCTGGCCAAAAGGCCGCTGGACCCCTGTCGCCCGTCCTTACACACCAATCAGCGACATGGACGAACAAGGCTACCTCGAACTCATGGTAAAGCAATATCCCGACGGCAAGCAAAGCCCGCATCTGCACTCTCTACAACCGGGCGACAAACTCCTCTTCGCTGCCGCACTCCGTGGCCACCAATGGAAACCCAACGCCGTACCTCACGTGACCCTGATTGCCGGCGGCGCAGGCATCACACCCATCTACCAACTCGCGCGCGGCATCCTTTCGAATCCCGCCGACAAGACGGCCGTCACCATCATCTACGGAACGAACACGGACGAAGACGTTCTGTTGAAGGAGGAGTTTGACGGATTCAAAAAAGAGTTTGGCGACAGGTTCGAGTATGTGTATACCGTCAGCCGGCCGAGCGAGGGGAGCCCGTGGCGGAAGGGGCACGTGACGAAGGAGCTGTTGGAGCAGGTCTCGAGTACGAGGGAGAAGGCAAAGGGGGCCGCGGAGGAGAAGATGGTGTTTGTGTGCGGGCCGCCGGCTATGGAGAAGAGCCTTGTAGGGAGCAAGTCGGAAAGCGGCATCTTGCAGGAGTTGGGGTATGAGAGGAAACAAATTATTACTTTTTAACCCCACTCAGCTTCTGTGTATTATATGTATCCGCCAAATGTATTTGACAAACCTCTGCTGGCCCTTGGCAGCAGGCATCCAGTACTCTCCGCTACTATACCTTTGACGGCTTCTGGGCTCCCTCGATGATGTAAACTCTCACCACCCCAACTCTTTAGCGATCGCCTCAGCCAAAACCGTCGCTTCTGCCGCATTCGTCGCGGCGTTGGGGTGGTAATCACACCCCACATCACTTCCCTGCGTCGGCCAATCCACAAGATGAACCTTGGTGCTATTCAGTCCCTCAATCGCACTCTCCAGCGCCTTGGTTTGCGTCGTCTTCTGCGCCTGGCCTTCCGGGTACCCATCGCTCAGCATCGGGCTCGTCAACAAAAAGTACTCCGCATCCGGATAATGGGCCCCAACCGTCTTTACAAACGATATCGTCGCACCGGTGTACTCGGCCGCATTCAGCGGATCCCGGACGCCTAGATAGGCAAAATCGTTGGTGCCAAGATTGATGACGACGACGTCCGGGGTCGATGCGTTGGGGAACGTGTAGCTGTTATCCGCATCGTTGGCGCCGTAGCGTGTCCAGCGGATGGGCATCACAGGGCTTGGATCCGGGGTTGAAGAAGGGTAGTTGCGCGTGAGGCCGATGCCGCTCCAGGCGACGATGCTGTAGTCGGCCTTCAACGCCTCGGCCGCCAGCGCGGCGTAGGTTTTTGGATTGTTTTCCAGCGCTGCACTATTCGTACATGGAAGCACGCCATCGAGACCGTACCCCACGGTGATGGAATCGCCAATGGCTTCGATTTTACGGCTGGGTTGGAGGTCGGGAAGGAGGGTGCCGTCGGTGGTGATGCTTCCTACGACGATGCCGCCGTAGAGCGCCTCGGAGCGTTTTCGAAAGACGACCGTGTGGTTTCCTTGGGTCAGATTGGTGGGCGTGGAGATGGATGTGCCGCTGACGTTCGGTATGACGGTTGCGATTCCATCGACGGTGAGTTCGGCGCTGTTTGTGCCGGTCACCGAATCGAGACCGATGGTCGCTGAGGTTCCGGCAAAGCTGAACGATACTCCTGTACCTGGCCACGTCAGTTCCCTGGTTGCGGGATTGACTCTTCCGAGGATGCGGACAGCATGCGCGGCGTTGAAGGCCATGGCAAGCGATAGGAAGAATGCAATCATCCTCGCTGTCATCTTGGCAGGGTACAATGTGTCGACACCTCTGGCTAAAGAGTGGCAAGAGGCTCTGTTTTTTAACACTTGCTCTTGGTTTGTGGTTGATCGCCCGTATATATTGTATATTGCATTTGGCGAATGACCGGGGTAGCCATGGCGCCGGTGGTAGAAACATCTCCGTCTTTTCCTCTTTCGGCACGGAACAACGATATCCTTGGTGGTAAATTCGACGCCGTCGGTATGCTGTTCCGTCTAGTGTATTCCGAATCGAAAAGTATTTTCGCGTCTTTGACTACATCAACATCGGTGCACTGGGTAGATAGAACTACGCACCCTGCTCTTCAGCTCCTGGCTATTGTTCAGTTTGTCAAAATATGCCGTAATTTTATAGTGTACATCCAAAACCTGATAAATCTCTCTACATCTGGCCCAGCAGACATAAGTCGCTTTGGGCGGCTAGGGAAACCGTTAGATCGGTTTGCGGCAGGACCGTCTGGAAGTGCTTTCTAGACAGCTTGAAGCCCGGCCTGATTTGAAATACATACAATCAGCAGTTCACAAACTTTGAGGCTATAATAGGCGAAGATCCAAGTGCAGCGTACTCATCACGCTACGCAAACGCAACGTATGGGTTTGCTTGCCCTGTATAACCGTGTAATGGAATCTGAACTTGCAAAATTCCAGCTGACGAAGTCAAATTGGCTTTTGAAAATTCTTCATAGAACAACACAGGGTGTAGCATCCTACTGTCTTTTCCAAACTTCCTCCTCAAGGATGCTTCGTTGATATTTCGTTTCCGTCGAATCTTGTGTCCATCTCAACTGCCATAACCGCCTATATTCTCCACAAGCCGTCACCAAGAAAAGTATCAACCCGTCATTCTCTCACTCCTTCTTCGACCAATCATACTGATATCGCGCACTCCCCAACTGTGCCGCATACTTCTTCAAAACATCCAATTCTATCGTCTCCAGCGCGGCCTTGTGCGTGCCCTCCAGACTGATTCTCGGAACACCATCCCCACCGGACTCGCGGTCCACCGCCCCTTTCCAGTGATCAGCCGCCAAACACCACTTTTGCCCCGGCCGGATGCCCATCTGCTTCAGGTTCATGCCGTTCTTGCTGGTGTAATCGAGGAAGGATTGGGTGAGTTGGGCGGCAACGGGGGACTGCTCGTCGCAGAAGCCGGCTTTGAAATCGGAGGGAAGGGCGCGGGAGGCCATGGGGAGAGAGCTGCGCGTCGAGTGCTGCTGGAGAGGGGTGTTGAGGACTGTGGTAGGCGGTTGTAAGTATCGGAGGAATTCTTCCCGCTCGGGGCGAAGGTTTTCTCTCACCGTTTTTGTGCTCGGTGTGCTCGCCGCCATGGACGTTGGGTCCCAATCTGCTGTCTACGGATTTCTTGTCCCATGCGGTCGGCTTCTTTGGATCGGACATGTTGAAAGATGGATGTGCTGGGCAGAGAATCTTGCGTAGACGTTTGCGGGGAAGATGTGCATCGAAATCGGAATCGAGAGGATATGCTATCGAATAATCAAGCTTTCGGTAGGTAAGTAACACCTTACTTCTTTCACCCTGTGTAGTCATACTTACCCGTCCCTTATTCAGCACCACGCTCTTAAATGGTCAGACAGTTGCGAATTTCAGAAAGGTTGATTGTTTCATTGGCCTTTATGTCGACTACTCCCAGCAGCTGGAACTGTCTAGATGTAATGGGCTAGATGGTTTGCCCCAATGATGAGTGCATCGTGCGATGACGTCGTAGATCTCAAAGCTTTGGGCGTGTCTTTCTTCACAGGTTCGCGGGAACAAACCCACCGAAAGAAAACAAGTTTCATAAGAAGACTGCCGGAGAACTAACTCGCTGATCGATTCCGGTTAAGACGATAGGGAGAATTCGTGAACGGTTATTTGCGTTGTAGGGTCTTCGGCACCCACTCGGCGGGACTTTTGTCGCTGCAACTTCTTTGTTGCTTCCAAGGTTTGTTCGGGTGTGCAAAACGACTCGCGGTCTTGAAAGGAATCAGAGACGAAGACAATCGAATTGTGAGCTGCAGAGCTTCACGGAGATGAACAGAGGCATCGGCGATGCCAACAACATTCTCCTACGTTGCTCTGTAGCCTTCCATCTGATGAGATGAGCTGGATCCAGCACCAAACCAACATACCAAAGAAACAGACAGCAGCAACCAACAACAAATATAAAAGTGACATGGAAGCTAACGATTTCCCATGTCATTATATAAGCATACACACATGCTCCTCCCTGCCCCTGCCCCTTCTCTCACTCCACCACACCGTCGCAATGAAATACCTACCCACAGACCCTAGCAGAAAGACGTCCCGTCCTCTACGGACGCAACTCGGAAATTGCCATGATAGATACCGTCTCATACCGTACGCACCATGAACACCTATCGCCGAGGCTGGTATCGACGTGGTGAAGTCGCGCAACGAAACATGCGCATGGATAAAAAGGGTAAAAGGGAAAAGGCGGCGGTGACAACAATAAGTGTGGCCGAAGCTGAAAGTAAGCTGGTCCGAGCCAGCGGGCCCATCCACACTTCAATCGCCGAGCACACTTTCATGCTCCGGCTCTTCCTCCGCCCCGTTCTCATCGGGTTCTACAGCATCGCCATTAATCTGCTCCTCGGCGTCTGCATCCGCCATTTCCTCATCCTCAATCTCGTCCTGTTGCTCTTCCTGCTCCTGCTCCTCCTCGTCGCTATCATCCTCAATGACGATCTCCTTACTCTTCGCGGGCTTGGCTACTTCCTTCGCAGCAACCGCCTTTTTCCCGCCTTTCCCCTTGACATGCTTCTGCGTATCCATGTGGCCGACAACCTCCTTCCACGTAGCCGTCAATTTACCCTTGTTCCGCTCAAGCCTCGCGCGAATGGCATTTCCATCGGCCAAGGCACCTGATCGGACACCCAGAACAAGGCGACTGCCATAGGTGATGAGACGCTCTTCGGCGAGCAGGGTGCGAATCCTTTTCTGTGTTTGCGCTTGCTCGTCTTCAGCCTCGTCGTCGCTGCTCTCGGGTTCGTCGTCGGGATCGATTGGATCTTCATCAACCTCGGGCTCTTCGAGCCGCTTTCGCAGGCGCTTACCGAGGTTGTTTTCAAGCGCTGTGAGGATCTGAAGAAGGAGCTTGCTGGTGGCGGGGTCGATGTCCTGGCAGAGAGCCTCCCAATCGTCGTTGGGCTGGTTGGCAGTACGTCCGTTGGATTTCCTTGAGCTTCTGTTCGAGTGCTTGGCTTTGGTTGCCTTCAGTGTGCGGAACATGTTGTATAAATCGAGCAGCAGATTCGCGGCATCCACCCTCAGCTCGTCCGCGCCTTTCCTGCTCTCCATCACCCTCATGAGGGCCGTGATGCACGCGTCCCTTCGTTCCGCAACGGCCGTGAGATCATCATCATCTATCGGCGTGCCGGCTTCGATGTGCGTCAGGAGATCCTTGCATTTCCACATGAAGTAGAAAAGCATCAGTGACATGACATGGCGGACAAGGGCATCCTCCGCTTCGTCAACCTCTGTGTCGAGGTCGTCGCCGAGCTCGTCGCTGGGAACTCCACGGTCCAGAATTTCAAGCAGCGAGGTGATGGGCGGTGTCGTGAGGACGGAGTTTTTCTGAGACTTGCTTCGTGCTTTGGTTGGAGCGGGTATGAAATCTAGTACGGTCGGAGCTGAAGCCTTTGCCAGCTCCGCCATCTTCAGCGCGATGTTGGACAGACCTGCGAGGATATTTTGCTCCATGTTTCCGCGGCTCAAAAGATCCCTGCCGCGTCGCAGGGCGTCCAGGGTGCCGGACAAGTCGTCCCATAGCGCCTGGGTCTTGTGGTCGACGAGCTCCTTCAGCTCTTCGTTGCCTTGGGCATGCAGTATGGAACCGATGGCTTCTGTCAGGACAAGTTCGTTGTGGTGGGTCAGGAACTGCTTGTTGATGTCGTCTATCAACGCGGTGAGGGCCGTATTCTGTCGTAATTCTTGGAAGACTTCGAGGTTGAGCTCTCGCTCCAAGCGGAGGCACAACGCGGCAGCTTCCGGCAGAGCGCCAAACTTCTTGAGCAACTGTGGAATCAGAACGGTCAGCTTCTTCGCCGTATCTTCCTGCTCCGACTTGACCATGTCGCGCTGCGCTTTGGTCTTCTTCTTGTCCTTTTGGCTTTCTGCCAGCCGCTGCAGACGAAGCCTCACCGCCGAGTTGATGATGTCGAGCAATGCCGTCTCTTCATTCTCCTCGAGCTTGCAATTTTGTCGAAGAAGTGACTCGGCATCGTCACCGGTTGCGTTGGCCTCGGTCCGAGAGTGGTCATACAGCAGGTAGCCCGCGAGGACTTCCCAGGACCTCACCTCCGGTATCGCATCGTACAGCGCCTGTGCAGCCAGAGAGAACCGGGACTCTATGCCGACGGCAACCAAGCCGAGCTCTCCCCCATATGGTATGATGCGCTCCAACTGTGAAGAAAGACCCGTGTCCTCGTCGTAGGAGAGCAATTGCTGAACGAGACACTTCATCTTGAGCCATTCCAGCCGAGGGTTGTGATACTCTTCGTCGTCATCCGGCGGGGCCAATGCTTCGTCCAAAGCTTCCTGGCCGCCCATGTCATCGATGAGGAGGTCGTAGGCGGCATTGACATTCTCGGCGAAGAAGCCGACAACCGCCTTGCGCACCCTACTCTCCGAGTCGAAGATCAACTTCCCGACCGTGTCGATGTCGTCCGGTTCCAGGAACCCCGCTTCGCGCAGGACGTCCAGGAGCTCCACCGCGCTCGCACGGTTGTTGACGTTCGCGTCGCGGGTGGCGATCTCGATGATTCGGGGGCGAAATCGCTCGGTGAAGGTTTTGAGCCCCGCAAGCATGTCCTGATCGCGGTACAGCTTCGCGAGCTGTTTGAGCACCTCGGCGCGGGTTGCTTCGTTTGTGTCCGAGAGCACCCAGCCGAGATAGCGTAGATGGTTGCCGTCGAAGAACTTGTCCGGATAGATCATGATCCACTCGGCCAAGGCTTCGCAGCATTCGACCCTGACCTTGGGGTCCACGTCGCGGTACCGATGAACATAAACGGTGTCGAACCAGTCCGTGATGAGGGCCCTCAGGTGCTCCAGCCGGTCGTTGAGTTCGTCGACCTCCTTGTCGATGGTGGCAAGGCGCGACTTGTTGGCGCGGGACTTCTTCGCCTCGGTCTCCTTCTGGCGCATCTTCTTCGCCGCATTCTCGGCGAGGTCGCTGGCGACCCTCGCAAGACCCGTGGTGACGCCCAGGGCAACCACGGTGGCCGTGTGGCGGAACGGACGGTTGGTGGCAGAGGACATGGTGCAGATCCACACCTGGATGTTCTCCATCAGCTGGTTCTCCTGATACATCAATCCGGTCTGGGCGATGGTCTGCACCAGCGCCACGGCGAAGTCGTGGATGGCGTTTCGGAAGGCGGCATGGCCCCGCTTTGCGATCAGAGGGTACTCGGACACGTCCTCCTGCTGGTATTCGTCCTGGATCTCGCCCAGCCGGTTCGGGCAGTTGTCCGGATCGGCAACGTCGTCCTCGTCGATGCTGACATGGCAGCCGGCGGCGCGGATGACGAGGTTGACGAGCTCGGCCACGGCCCGGGCCTCGTGGTCGTTGAATCGGCCGATCCACCGCGCCGCGACGTCCTCCATGCGGTTTCCGCGCGCGAATATGTCGGCTGTCGCAGGGTCAGCAGCTGGCGCACACGGCCCCGGCACGCGGAAGTCTCACCGTACAGCCCGTCGGCGTCCTCGTCCACGACGGCGCTCTTGCGAACGGGCGGCTTGCGGGCCCGGGGGGCCTTCTTCTTGGTGCCCGCCGCGGATCGGATGGCGAGGCTCACCAGCTCGCCATTGGTCTTGGGCTTCTTCTGCGGGGGCTTCTTCTGGGCCGGGCGGCCCTTCCTCGCCCGTCGACGTGCCTTCAACTCCTCCTCGTCGGGCTCGCCCTCGCTGCTCTCGGACGGGTCCTCGTCGCCCGACGACGGCGCATCGCTGTCGCCATCGCTGGCACTCCCGCTGCCGGCGCCCCGTTTCCGCTTCGTGCTGCCGGCCGGACTCGACTCGGGCGCGAACTTTTCTGGTCGCTTAACAACGCGTCCGGACCTGCGCCGCGGCGCCGAGGACGTGAGGTTGGCGGCGGCGTCGGACGATGCAGCATCTGCGCTCATCGTGGCTGCGCACGGCTGGAGGGGTGGCAAGCAGGCGCGAACACGCTCAATGCGCGGTGGGTGGACGGCTGCGATAGGGAAAGCTGGTTGTTGTGCGATGCCCGGGGCGACGTGTAGCGACCGACATGGAGCGACGCGTTGACGTCCCTTTCGTCTGTGCGCCGGCTCGCCAAGACCCCGCTCTGGCTGCCTGACACCGTGTGCGGCGGTGAAATGCCACAGACGGCGGATGGATGCGTGGACGAGGCATGTCACGGGCGAGTTTGATTGCTAGAGCGTGATGAGCTTTCCACTCAGACACTCGCTTTCGATGAGAAGCTGGTGTATGGTGTCGGTCAGGGTAACGGCATGGCGGACGCAGTCGACAGCATGCTTCTCGGTGTACGGGTGCTTTGACCTCGGCGCCGACGTAAACGTGATGAATGGACGGCGAAGCGACTTGGCGAGATTGTGGTAGTGGAGTTCCATGAGGATGGAGTGCTGCGCCTGCAGCGTGTTGCCAAAGTCGACTTGGGAGCCATCCGTCGAGAACGGTGTGCCGTGGGCCTTGCGACCGCATTTGAGCACGGCGGGAACATGCTGCACCCACGTCTGGAGGTAGTCAAACTTGGGGTCGACAAATTTGGCACACTCTTCCAGGCTTGCCGTGTCTTGATAGATCATGTTTTGCTGGGATTTGGCAAGAAGTCGACCGCATTGGCTGTAGAAGAGGATGTAGACCGAGCGTGTTGCGAGCATCAGTTTGACGTATTGCGTGTTGATAGAGGGGATGGGGATACCATCTCCCATATCGATCTGATCACTGGGGAGACTGCATGTGACCTGGCTGAAGGATATCGCAAGAGGGCGTCCAAGCTCCATGGCGAGCTTCATCTCGAGCGCGTACATGTTCCACCAAAGGCGCTTCCGGAAATCTCTTCGTATGGTGGGGAGGTCCTTGTGCGGCTCCATATGGAGACCCAGGATGATTCCCGTCCGAATGCCGGTAGCTGAAACGCTGTGTGCCATATTGAGTGCCCCATCACCCGCGTTGCAAAGCCACAAGGCTGACAGGTGGTAGCATTGGAAGGACATGATCGATGGCTCTTCAAGCTCGTCGGTGAGCAAGTGCCGGCCTCTACGATGCCACTGTCTTCCGGCCGTTGTTGCGTCGACTTGGACAGATTTGGGCTCCGTGCACTCTCTATCTGCTTTTTGATGCGAGGCGGCATGATGTTGCATGCACAGCGCCAGCATGGTATCAATCAAAGCTGAAGGCTGACGGACCGCTTTCGTATCATCCCAGAGAAAGTCGTAGTACGTCTCGACTTCAGCTCTGTCCAATATCGGAATGAGTGGATGATAAGACTCCCAGTATGTGCGAAGCAGGCTTTCCTCGTATGCTCGAGAAAAATCCATCCCCTGTGCTGACTCATCGTAGTTCTCGAGGAGGGGATCGGAGATGTGTCGGCAAGCCAGGTCAACATTCTTGAATTGGTCTGCGGCAGAGGGTCCAAGGTAGGATGAGATTTGATGGATGAAGTAAAGAGAGGACGAGGCGCCATATACGTATTCACCCGAGCTGACGTCATTTGCGGCGACGGAATCCCAGTTGAAATACTTCTTGTTCCCACCATGCTGAGCCACAGGATCCAAATGATCTGGCAGTGATGGTTCGGGGGTGGAGGGCGGAGTGTCTATCCCGCCTGCTTTCTCGCCCACATCCAACAACCCCAGCTTCTCCTCCAACTCTTTGACCCGGGATTTCAAGCGGTCAATCTCCCTGAATTGGAGTTAGGATTGTTGTCGAGATACGTCGAGATTGTGATGGACGAACTTGACAGCTTGCGAGAAGGTGCGTACTTGTCCGCTTTTGTCGGCAGAACATCTTCGCCCTTTTGTCTTGCAATTGCTACATGGCAGACCTGCATCACATTTAATTCGATAGGTCCGGCACCAGACACAGGCTCGAGCAACCTGGTGACGTTTGGGCCGTCGCCTTTGCACCGTCACATCTTCTGGCTCATGCTGTGGAGTAGTCGTGAGATCTGATGTGGCGGAGAACCTGGCAAACATTTCGGCACCGTGATATACGGGCGTATCATGTCTCGACTACGAGCAACAAAGGAAATTCGCAATAGGCGACGTGTGTGGGCCTTCAAACATATCACATGTTCAACAGGTGATGTTAGCGCCAGGCTACTACACGGTGTTTAGCTAGGTAGCTCCGGCTCTAACTGGAATAGGCAAGAACAACCTTTTCGCATTTTCCACTTTCAGAACTGATTACATTATCTCGATTCGACGTAAGCACGAGTTCTGATGTACTACAGTACAGGGCGTAAGTCTGGGTATGATCAAGGCGCAGCAGGGGGAGGAGGCTCATTGTCAAGATCAGACTATTTCCCAAGTGATAAGCCGTAGCTTTGATATAACAAACGCCTATTTACACCGATGATAATACTGAACTCGTTCAAAGAGGTTTGCACATATCACGCTTGAACATAATCTCAAACAAACGTATATATTTAGAGCAACTACGAGGTAAACCGTCTCGTCTTCATTACTTTACCGTTTCGCATAGTTACGGGGCACTGCGGTGGTGACAGCGGGCAGATGCGGGAGCCGTGTCAGGTAAGCCAGTCAATAACAGTGGCAGTCGACCCCTAAACAGCAAAACCTCCGGAAAGCCAATGGCACAGAACACAAAGACGGTGACCGGTGTGAATGATTTCGCCGACTTTACCGATGGAATGAAGTTTCCTTACGTATCTCTCGAGCGGAACTCCTCACCGTGCAATCCTACGCGGAACTCCACCGCACGTTGGCAAGTTTTTACCACAGGGTACGATAACAAACCGGCTTCAACACTGGACAATCTCGGACACCTCAGGACAATAGTACCGGGCGAGTCGGTCCGCAAGGTAGGTACAAAAGCCAGGCATCGCTGGTGAGATTCAAAATCACAAACATCAGCCTTTACCTTCCGAGTCCGCCTCGCTATATATATACCACCGAGTTCCAACAACTCAAACCCCCATCTGAGCCGCCAAACGTCGTCTTTACAATGGCCGCCCAAACCAAAGCCGGCAGCACCTACACCACCACCGTTATCTACAAGCGCACGCCCGATCTGAAATTCGACCTCGAGTACTTTACCTCGATTCACATCCCCCTCGCCGCACAAGTCTGGAAGCAGTACGGCATCATCGACGTCACGGTTTCCGAAGTTTTGGAAGAGGACTCCGAGTTCGCATACCTCGTTACGATGCGCTGGCCGGATTTGGAAAGCTGGCAAAGGGCGGCAGCGGACGGAGAGGCAACGAAGAAGGTGCAAGCTGATATTGCGAGCTTCACGAATGGAAAGGGGAGTTTTGTGGTGGGGAAGGTTGTGTGCTATGATACTATCAATTGAGAGAATGTTGGTTTTGTCGGGGCGGAAGTGAGGCGGGTTGTTGGGAGCTTTTGCGAGACGGAGGCAATGCGAAGTAACGATTGGATGACAAACATCTCTTGATTCCGCTCACAACAACTTCTCTTGAGATGCTTTGGTGATGCTCAGCCACTCTGGCCTGTCCTCTGAAAACGTTTCCAGTGCTGGTGTGGGAATTCTATCAAACAGTCCACCCTTCACCATCATCTTGGGATTGTCGGGTCCAAGCATGGAAACGACGGGACTATCCAACGTTAGTCTGCTGATTCCTGTGCTGAGATATGTCCCCTACCTTCCGCAATTGCCACAGAATCGGCGGGTGAGTGAGTTCCCGCTCTTCGTGTCGCTGTCTATATAGCTCTTCAAGACACCACTCGGATCGCTGATATGGACATCCCGGATGTCCAATGTATACACGATGCTGAATCCCCCGGAGCCTGCGCGCTTGCAGTTCGTACTGCACGTATCAGTGTCCGGTAGGAGCATGTGGGAGGGGGGCTTACCAATAGCAGAGTGCCGGTTGCTGCAAGGCCGGAATGCTGACTTTGATGCTCTTGCAGTTGCAGTATCCTTCAATGACCATGGCTCCTGGAGTTGAGATGGATGCTGCTTGGGAAGTTTTGTTGAGGTGTTGCTCTCCAAGAGCTTGCGAATCTCTCCAACACACTGAAAGAGTGATGAAATAATTCCGAGGAGGCAGATCCTCGCTGCATATGTAGTATGTTTGTACATGTGGCTATTGCTGGCAGTTAGCATAACGACCCGCATGTCTCCTGTCATGTCGTAACTCCGATTCTCCTTCTGTAAAAAGGTGGGCCGGGACGATCAGGGCTATGCCTCAACAGGGATAGCGTCTGTCTGTGGGGAAGTTGCGCCCTGGCCTGCGGATCTACATAATAGTGGAGCAACAACACTTTTATCTCACCCCAAATGTCATCAAAGCATACTCGGGCACTGCAGCTAGAATAGACTTTTGCTTATCATCATCACATACTGCGTCCAAGTCACTCCAGGACCCCACACAAGCCCTGCGCATTGAACTCTCCGGCATGGTATGTAATCTACCAGGGTCCCGCCTCTTTGATGCTGATGACCGTAGTCTCGCGACTCCTCCGCCACCTACCTCCATTTCCATGCCTCCCACCATGCCGATCTCATCGAGGACTTCACCCGTCCATCCACGTCGGCTCTGCCTCCAGAAGACATCTACATCCCGCCGCACCTGCAGCCGCTCAACCCCGAAGACGAGGATGATGTAGTGCCTGACCAGCATGCCGCTTTCGGCATTCAGCGCGCTACTCAGGGAAACAAGGAGGTCAATTGGCGCGATCTGGGGCTGGATGAGCTGGTGAGGAGGGCGCCAGGAGAGCGTATGGGCCAAGGGGGTCCGACGACCGCGGGCGCCAGTCAGAGTAGTGGAGGACAGACGGCTGCTGGGGGCGTCGGGACGAGGGGCCTCATTGCTGCGGGCAGAGACGAGCCTGTCAGGTTGGCCCTGAGTAGGAGTAGACTGGGTGCTGGGATGGGTAGAGCAGGGACGGCTGGAGGGGCACCGAGCGCAAATGGGGGAAATGGAAGTGGTCTGCCACGATGAGAGGAGCTGGAAGCCACAGCACGAGCAGTTCGAGCAGGATTGAAGGACGAGAGGACACGATAGATGGCGTTATCCGGGCTTCTTGGTCTTGTTTTCCGGGTTTGGGACGGCTTGGATGCAACTGCTGTGAATCCCTTGAATTCTTCGAGCACGCCGAGTGTCGTTCATCCCGGGTCCGAATGCAGATGGAGCTCAAGCTTTCCCAAGGCAACCGTCCCGCTGCGGACTGTTTCCTGCCTCGGTATGACGCGCAGAAGGCTTGGTGTTGCTTGGATGTGGAGAAAATTGGAGCAAGCCATGCTCGCACGAGGAACTCACTCGAGGTCGCTACCCTGGGTGACATCTGTAGCGCATGTCGGCCACATGTACGCCGTGTGCGCAAACGAGCGGATGAATGGCACGGCGTCGAAACACTTGCCACGGCAATCCATGACGATCGTGACACAGTGTCTGCGGAGGCACGAGTCACGGGCCACAGCCAGGGTCGCCTCCCGTGCTTCAAATGGCATAGGGCGCCTCGCCGCCGTGGTTGAGACGAGCAGAAGGGTCTGTCGAATGCACGTGCGATGATTCGAAGCGCGGTCCGTTGCGCGGATGCTTGTGGAGCGATGGGCGAAGCGTGAGGGGTTCCGACGCCCATCGTCTCCCCGCTAGGCTCGAACGGGGCAGCGGAATCAGCACTTGATGCGAAAGCGATGCTTAGCTTGTTGCAGCCGGCCCCCAGCCGCCGCCTCCTCGTCCCACCGCGCGCCCCCCCAAGCACGCCAAGTTCACTCAAGCCTTCCCACCTGTGCCCTGCCGCTCTTCCACCACCGCCCACACGCCCACGCCCAGAACCGACGACGCCCTCCAACGAACACCTGCGCGAGCCGCCCACGGACATGTCGCGCCTCTGAATTGACATGGGACAACACGACCTCGCACCCATTGCTGCTGGACCAGTATAGTCGCCGAGGATGGAGGACCCCGGGGCGTGGTGGAAAAGGGCGCAGCCGACGACGACCGACGGGCTCGTCTCGAGTGTGATTATGAGTATTGCGACGGCGACGACGCCGGCCCCGCGAGCCGCTACGCCTACGGCGGCGCGACAGAACTGCGCTCCCTACACCCTGCCCTCGCTGGGCGTCGTCCAGATATCGCCCGACCACTACATCGAACTCGAAGCCGACGCCCTCTTCGTGCCCAAATGCCCGTCGACCGAGACGGCCCAGGTCAACGGCGCTGTCGAGGGCGGCGTGACGAGCATCGCCGACATGCGGGACCCCTTTCACGCTTCCATCACACCGCAGGCGTACGCGACCGGCGCCGCGACCGTCATCGCCTGGATGCTCGTCATCATGCTCATCATCACCCCTCGCACCTTTTTCGTCGGAGGCCCCTCGGGGCAGTCGGGACTGATGGGCCGGCGCGGGATGATCGGTGGCGCGTCGGGAGGAGGCTCCATCATCGGGGTGGGAACGCGCCCGTGGTTGCAGAAGGCGGCCGCGCTGACCGTCGCCATCTCGCTGACGCTGGCCACGGCCGACACGTTTCAGATCGCGGAACGCCAGTACAACGAGGGCTTCATGGACGCCATGCAGCTGCGCGACGAGGTCGTGTCGGGCATGGAGATCAAGGTGTCGCGCGTCATATCCGACATTTTCCTCTGGCTCGCCCAGGTGCAGACCTTGATTCGGCTGTTCCCGCGTCACAAGGAGAAGGTCATCATCAAATGGGTTGGATTCGCCCTCATTCTGCTCGACATCACCTTCAGCTGCCTCAACAGCTTCGGGCCCTACAACACCAAACGCAGTCCTCGCCATTTCGAAACCGCCATCCCCGCTCTCAGCTACCTGTTCCAACTGTCGCTCAGCATGCTCTACGCCGCCTGGGTCATGTACTACTCCATCACGAAGCGCAGATACGCCTTTTACCACCCCATGATGTGGAATCTCTCTCTGGTCGCTTTGCTGTCCATTGTTGCCCTTCTTACGCCTGTGGTTTTCTTCATCACCGATATTTCCAATTACACCATTGCCGGCTGGGGAGACTACTTCAGATGGGTCGGAGCCGCCGCGGCCAGTGTCATTGTTTGGGAGTGGGTGGAGCGTATCGAGGCGCTGGAAAGAGAAGAGCGAAAAGACGGGATTCTGGGAAGAGAGATTTACGATGGAGACGAAATGCTCGACACCACACCATCGCATGAGCTTGGGTGGCACGGCAGCAACCAGCTGTCCGACGAGAAGAAGAGGCCAAGGGATGACGGAGAGGGCGGTGATGCGTTCACTTCTGGGCACACCGCTCGATTCGTTCATCTTGCACATAGACTGGGCAGGACGAGGAAAGACACACCGACCACGGAGGCACGCAAGAAGCGCACGATTCACATTCCAGCTCCCCCACCAGCTGCCCGTCGATCCGAGTCGGCGCGGCGCGGCAAGAGGAATCCACGCACATATATGCCACTTCAAAGCCAACCACCCGTCATCGCGTCTCCCGTCAGCCGTACGGATACCGCAAGCGCGGACAGTACCGTGTATGCGGTGCGATACCACCCTGTGAGCGACACTCCACCAATGCCCGTGCAAATCGAAGAGCAGCATGAGAACGCAACCACGCTGTCCAACGCCAGTACGGGTCAGAATCACGTTCGAACCTCAAGTCGGGACACTGAGAAGGGAGTCATTATCGAAGAAGAAGAAGGAGAAGGAGAAAGCGAATCCATCAGGGGGAGGAGCCGCTGGAATTGGCAAGCCGTCGCTGGTGCGAATCCATTTCGACGGAAATGCCGTTCACCTCCTCCAGAAGTACAACGAGGACGTGTCATCGAGCCCCTCGGTGTTGAGGATGTCGCGGTCAACATACCCCAGCGGAATTACAACGGCCTGGCCTTGAAGGACCGTTTGGGCACATTCGCAGCTCAGCAAGGAGAGAAGTTCAGGTCGAAGAAGACGAGCGGCCATCAAGACGAGACGAACCTGCCGGTCACCATAATACCGGCTCAGCCTCGTGGAAGGACATGGTCTCCGGAGATCCTGCAACAGTCGGAGGAGATCACCCCAGGAGCAGGTATCCAGGTCGGCAAGGAGCCACATGATTCCGTGCCAGCGAGCGCCGATGAATCAACAAGACAAGCCAGCACCGAGTCTGCAGAGCACGTAGGCGACAGTGTTTCTTCCTCAACACCGCCCAATCGCACATCACGTATCCGGTTCACTCCGGAAACTTTCCAGAGGCCAAATGCGCGACAAGCATCGGATCCGGAGAACAGGGCGCCTTCGCGGACTTCATCCGTTGCGCTCGGGAACGAATTTCGTGACCCCCAAGACCAGGGTGAGCCTGCTGGTCAACCCAACACGCACATGAGAAGCAACCACGATCGATAGCATGTGTGCGTATCTAATCATGGCTTTTAACGCCAGTATATATATTGATGTTTATGACACGGCGGCGCATTCGGAGAGGGCGGGATTCACACACGCATAGCATTGGCATGAGTTTTGGCGAACTGTTGCATGTACGGGACATTTGGACCGATTTGGAGGAACTGTGCTGTTTTGAATAGGATTGACTCGATCCGTGATACCCTGTCGAGTTACGACACTCGGCTCATGCTGGATTGGGCTATGAATTGGGCGGGGAAAGGAAGGCCATGATCAACTCCGTGCGAGCATGGTTTCGACTGAAAAGCGGTGATTTCCAAATTCATCCTGATCGCTTCGAATGTTCAGCCGTGTCTGCCGTGGTGATCAAGTGATGTCGGTGCCAAGATGGTCAAGCAGCGTGCACGTTCAGGACCGAGGCGAGCTTTGGCCCGAGCGCGGGTAGCTGTTCCTCGACCTCTCGCGGCGGCCCTATCAAGCATATCGCAGCTCGAGTGACGACCCTCCATGTCATCGTCCCCTCGAGCGTCTCATCCGGTCTGACTGCGCGCGGAAACATCGCAGAGCCCCCTATGCGTCGATAATATCCATCGAGATTCCATCTTGTCTCACGCATCCACGCCATGTCTCTCTTCGGCGATGACGACCGGCCCTCGCGACCCAAACCGTCGTCGTCGTCGTCGCTCTTCGATGACGATCCAAAGCCTGCGGGCACCAGCCTGTTCGCCGACGACTTCAACGGCGGCGATGACTCTCCGTGGGCCTTCCCGACGCCCAAGAAAGCCGGGCGCGGGTCGCTGGTGAAGTCGCTGCTCCCTGCTTCGGACGTGCCCGACTCGTACATGGACGCCTTCGACTCGCTGCTGGAAGCCGACGGCGGCGCAGGCAATGCGCTCAGCATCGATACGGTCACGCAGCTGTTGGCCAGCAGCGGGCTGCCCAGCGACACGCAGACCAAGATTCTGGACATGGTCTTGCCCCCAGGGCAGGAATCGAGATCGAGTGGCGCGGGAAGGAACGAGTTCAATGTGCTGTATGCGCTGATTGGGCTGGCGCAGGAGGGCGACGACGTGACACTGGACAGCGTCGACGAGAGGAAGAGGAGTAAGTCGGCGCCGTAGATGGGCAGGGCTCCAACTGACCGTGTGGCTGCGTTAGACCTCCCGGTGCCCTCGGTATCGCTCCCCCAGAAAGCGAGGCCGGAACCTGCGCCTCCCACCCCTCCGGCCCAGGGCCGGCCGCAACCGTCTTCTCCGCAGCAAGCTCCGACGCCGAGCAGGTCGCGTGCTCCCATGCGCAAGCAGTCGTTTGGCGATCCCGAGGCGGATCCTTGGGGAAGCCCGGACTTGCATCGCGGACACAACCATTCCAGCTACACGGCTGTACCCGTCCGACCGAACGGTGCGAATACGCCTTCGGCGGCCAGAACCACCAGCCAGTTCACCACCCGCTCGACATCTACCGCGAATCCCACCCCGGACCCGACGTCCCAGCGTCCGAGCTCTTATGCGAGCGAAGGGGGATGGGGAGGATTCAACGGAGGGTCGGCCCAGCACTTTTCCACGCCTGCCGCTGTGGGGGAGGGTTTTGGGCCGTCACCCTCTGGGGAGGAGGGCGGTCCCAGCACCCCAGCTGGCCTGGGCAGGTCGCTTGGTGGAGGGCGTGTCGCGGGAACAGGCCCCGAGGAGACCATAACCGTGACCGCAATCGCCGAGAAGGAGGGCGTGTTTCTGTTCCAGCACCGGAACTACGAGGTCACGAGCCTGCGCCGGAACAGCAAGGTGGTGCGCCGATACAGCGATTTCGTATGGTTGCTGGACTGCCTGCACAAGCGCTACCCATTCCGACAACTGCCCTTGTTACCTCCCAAGAGAGTCGCGAGTAAGTGCCCTGCCGCCCAAAGCCCCGCAACGTTAATTGAACCCGTTCTCAGTCAATGGCAACTACATAGCTACAGATTCGGGTTTCATTGAAAAGAGGAGGCGAGGCTTGGTGCGATTTGCAAACGCGCTTGTCAGACACCCCGTCTTGGGCCAGGAGCAGCTGGTGGTGATGTTCCTGACGGTACCCACGGTAGATGCGCACGATCCAAGCCGCCGCTGCTTTCCTCTGACCGTGTTTAGGAACTTTCTGTATGGCGCAAGCAGGCCAATCTGTCGGTTCAAGAAGAATTCACCGGCAAAACCCTCCCACCCGACTTGGAGGATTCTCTGCCCAAGACCCTGTCGGACCTTTTTGACACGGTTCGCTCTGGCGTCCGCCGGTCGGCGGAGAATTACATCAACCTGTGCAGCATGATGGAGCGTCTCACCAAACGAAACGAAGGTGTGGCGGCGGAATATGCCCGTTTCGCGACCGCGCTGCAGTCGGTGACGGAGGCGTCCAAGGACACGTATGCCTGCGACACGAATGACGTGCCGCTGCTGAACGAAGGGCTGATTTCGACGGCCAAGCACCTCGACCAGTCGAAGGTGTTGTTGGAGGACGAGGCGAGGGGCTGGGAGGAAGGGGTTCTGGAAGATTTGAAGCGGCAGCGGGACACGCTTGTCAGCATGCGCGACATGTTCGACCGGAGAGACAAGTACGCAAAGGACAACATTCCGTATCTGGAGCAGCGGATAGCGAAGAACGAACAGAAGCTCGAGGGAATCCGGAGCAAGGACCCGAGCTTGATCAAGGCCGGTGAAAAGGAGAAGGTGGAAGAGGCCATCTTCAGGGTACGTCACGGCTGCACACCCTTCGCCGGGGACCGACGGCGGCTAACAGCAAACAGGACAAGGAAAGCATCGTCCAGCAACATGCTCGCGGGGTTTTCATCATGGAATGCATCCGCGACGAATTGAGCTTCTTCCAGCAGAGCCAGTATCATGTCAGCCGGCTGCATCAGGAGTGGAGTCAGGAGAGGGTCAAGTACGCGGAACTGCACGCGGAGAACTGGCGGGTGTTGAGTGAGGAGGTGGAAGGGATGCCGTTGGGGGAGTAGGAGGTTGGCGTCGCAGTAATGGTGTTGGGCTTCGGGCGGACCAGACTGTAATTTGTATGTTTCCTAGTCGGCGTGTTGTAGGCACAGGGCCTGCTCTGGGGCGCGAGTCATGGCAGGTCATGGCATGTGCGATGGTGTGAAGGCAGGTAGCTATCTCGCAGGCGTGCAACGAACGAGCAGACGACGCTTCTCTTTTCTCCATGTCGTGTGCGAAGGGGGGGGGGGGGGAATGCTTCGATCGGGTGAATCAGGGGGTCACCTGTTCCAAGCCTCACCCTCACCTCCCCATTCACCGAGCGAGGCAAGGAGGCAGCAGCCTGGTACCTTCCCCCATCCGTCGACGTCATCCCCCGTTTCCACCGTTCGAACAAGCCGTTGGATGTTCACGGTGAGCGGCCTCATTACATAAGAGGGCCCGTGTCGCGCATTCCCTGGATTTGCATGTTCCTCCATCGCCTGCACACCGCTTGATCACGACGACAACCGGCGCCGGTTCCTCCGCATCGATGCCACCGAGCAAGCGCAAAGCCTCGGACGCGGCCGACGACACGATGCCGTCGAGCAGGAAGCTGCAGAAGGGCAGGACGCTGTTTGGTGTTGCGGCTGCGCAGGTCAATGAAGGTGTGTGCGTGTGTGGGTGTGGGTGTTTGTGGGTGTGGGTGTGGGTGCGTGTGTGTGTGTGGGTGTGGTGTGCATTCATCTCATTCTGTCCCATTCTGTCCCATTCTGTCCCATTCTGTCCCATTTTGTCTTGTTTCCCCGGCTGGTGACGAGGCGGAGAGCGGGAGCGGGAGCTGGAGCTTGGACCACGGCGGCGGTATTGTCGGCACCTCGGAGTTGCAGGCCGCTCGGGAGGGGCAGCCATCCGCCATCCACGACCCTCTCCTTGGGCCAACGGTACGGTACTGCTTGCTGGCTGCCTGCACCCCCAAAGTACCGTCGTCGCGTTCCACGGGACGGGTCCCCTTTGCCCTCGCCATCCTCCTCCCGCCTGCTCGTCTGCTCGCCAGCCGGCTGCCCTTTGGGATAGCTGTATAACCTGGACATTCGTGCGCTGCGAAACCCCGCCATCGCCCGCCACCACTTCGACGCGACTGACACAACATGCCTCCAGGTCACTCTTCGCAGCAGAAGGCTGCCGTCAGCCAGTTCATGAGCTTTGCGAATACGGACCGCAATACCGCGGTACGCGTGAGTGGGCCTGCTGTTTCTTCTGCCGGGGGGAGTGGTTTGGGACGGCTGGCTGACTTGGGGTTGCAGTATCTGAAGAGCGCAAACTGGGATCCTACTACCGCCGTCAACGCGTATGTTTTCTCTCTCTGTCTCTCTCTCTCTCTCTTTCTCTCTCTCTCTTCTCTCTCTCGTGTCTTGCGGGAGCTGCGGGAGAGAAAGGAGCACTGCTGGCTGCGACCACCACCGTGGATCGGATTCAACCAAGACACGCCGCCGGAAAGACTGCAGTGCGCATGTATTGGCGCAACCATCTCGGGAGTGCCGCATGCTTTGGTACCACGTGCGCAACACGGACAAGAAGAGCAAGCGACATTGGGGGACTTGGGCAAGTGCTACTTCGGCTTGTCTCAACCGGACGCACCTGCTGCATTGGAATCTCGGGACCGCCACGATTTGTCGGGTCCACCTGCCACTTCCCACCGGCTGTGTATCATGGACAACGGCACCTTCTGCTGTGGACGGGATGATGCGAGGTGACGACAAGCTGGCTTCCTCCTCGTCCATGCACCACTTCACAACAACACATCCTACCCACACCACCCTCACAGTCGCTTCAGCCTCCGTCCACCGCCGCAATGTTCGGATCTTCCCAAGACAGGGCCAAACAGCTTGCTGGACGCCATCGACAATCTCGGCAGTCCTCAAACCACCCCTATCGATGGGGCTACCCTGTCAGCTCCGGCCCATCAACGCATTTCCCTGTTCGGCAAGCTCCGGATTCCTTTGCCGTCGGTCAGCGACGTATCGTATCTCATCCCACGAACATGCCGTCGGCTCTGGCGGGCCAGCCCATTTCTGCCCAGTATCAGTTTGCTCCGCCGGCCGGATCTCACCAGGGATACGCTCAAGCGGGCCAGCCCATCTCTGCCCGGTATCAGGTTCCTCCGCCGGTTGAGTCTCACCAGGGATACGCCCAAGCCGTGGGGGCTTCTCCAGCGCCTAGGCTGTCTCTTCCAGGAGCGCTTCCTGCAAGAGATATGCAGGCGCGGATGGAATCTCAGGCTCGCGCGCGCCAGCAGTCCTCCTGCCTATCGTTGCAACAGCAACAACAGTCCATGGCTGCCTGTTTCGACGCCAACAACAACCCATCAGCCAAAGGGTGCTACGATCCCACATTGTGGTATCTCCCAGCTCAGTCTCTGGTCACCCCTCTTCGCTCGCAAGATCCAAATTTGCGCCAACGCAGTGCTCCAAATCTCGAAACCGCAGCCCCTCTCACCACCTCCTCGAGCAGCGACTGTGGCCCGAGATCTCATTCCACGTACTTGCTGTTGTTCGCTTGGTGTATCCATTGCTGACAGGTTCCAGATTCTTTGGCAGTGGCGGTGTTAGCGCTGGTCAGGGCAACTCCTTGGCGACCAAGGCCAATCTGAACAAATTGTTCGACACGTATCGAGAGGATGTCGCGAACGAACCGGACTCTGTCGGTCCCGAGGGTTCCATGCAGTATTTCCAGATACTGGGCATCGATCTCGAGGGTTTGGATGTCCTGGTCGTTTCCGAGATCATCCAGGCACCGACCATGGCCGAGATGAGCCGCCAGGGCTTCGTCGACGGTTGGTCGGAGGCGGGGTACGCCCGATTCTATCCAATCCCCGACGCGTCATGCATGCTGACAGTATGACAGCTGCGACACCATCGACAAGCAGAAAGCGTACATCAAGTCCCTCAAGCAGAGCCTATCGTCCAACAAGGAGGCCTTCACGAAAGTCTACAAGTACACATTCACGCTGGGCAAGGCTGCCAACCAGAAAGCCGTACCACTCGAAGTCGCCGTAACGTATTGGGAGCTTCTCTTCACGTCGCCCCTCGCTGCCGTCCACTGGAAGGCGCCTGGCTCGCCATGGATAACGTGGTGGTCCGAGTTCTTAAACTCGCAGTGGAAGAAGAGTGTCAACCGTGACATGTGGAATGAGACGCTCAAATTCGCGCAGCTGACACTGGAGGACGAGGCCATCAGCTTCTGGAACGAGGATTCCTCATGGCCGTCTGTCATCGATGACTTCGTCGGGTGGGTCAAGAAAGAGAAGCGTGATGGCCAGCGTGAGCCGGAGGAGATGGAGTACTGAAAGTGTGGTTGGCTGCCTCGTACTTGGCTGCCTCGTACTTGGCTGTGCAGCTGCGACGACGGCGCCGTGGGAGAACTACGTCAGACAGAGCTTATCATCGGAGCATGTGTTATGAAGGCCATGCTTTGCAGAATACGATTTGGCTCACGGGAGAGAGGCCCTGAAAGGGGGAGTTGACATACCCCTTCCTCTTCCTACCTGCTTGGATGGAACACGAATATATTCACGGACATGGGAAGCATATTTTGTAGGCAGACATAGCTCGGCATCCAGATATCCGAACGGCTTTGTGCCTTTACAAACGTTCCACTCCCATTCGCGTGTCTCTTCAAGTGCAGTCCCGGTTCATCAAAGCCATGCTGATAGCTGCATAGCCATGACAGAATATACGCCCCAACACGACAGTCACACGACGATTACCAAAACTCATGACACCTGTCACATCGACATAGACATGGTCTGTACAGCACAGGAACGAAAAAAAGTCATGGGGATTGCGGTGTGAGTCACCCTCTCCATCAAGACCTGGTCATCAAGACCTGGAGTCCCCTTGCGGAAATCATACGGTGAACCGCTTCTACAAGGCATCCTGGTTTGATGTACGAGAACGTGCGAAATGACGTGTTTATGCGTGCAGGATAGGAACCAATCTCGGGTCGCTGGTTGTATATCCCTTTCCGGGGATGCCTTGCTGCCATCTTTGACAGCCATGTGCAAGCGTTCTTTGGGCTTCGATGTAGGTAACAACCCTACAATGTCCCCTGTCCGGTCAATCTATCCGCCATGGCCAACGCATCGACGCTGGAAAAGAGACGGTAGAATCTCTGGCGCCATCTGCGCGTGCGCACACACACACACACACATACACACAGAGCAACAAACAAGCCACAGTAAATGACTCGTCGTCATCTCTTACAGACTTGCATATACCCCCAAGGTACCGGACCCCCCCCCTCTTTCCCTTGTTTTCATCTTTCGTTTTTACGCGGGACGAATTCGAGGTGGTTGGATTATAGCTATCTGTCTATCTATCCATCTACTCATCCACTCATCCGTCTATCCATTCACTCTTTTATTCAATCATTCATTCATTCATTCATTCATTCATTCATTCATTCATTCATCCCTTCGTTCGTTCGTTCGTTCCAAGTAATCCAAACCATAATCATAATACCATTGCCCTGCCCTTCCTCACCATGGCCAAAAAATCCACAATCATGCCCGTCCCCGAAGACGACGACGCATCGGCGACGGGAACAGAGCCCCAGCGCCCCGGCACCAGTGGGACCGAACTCCTCCTCACGACGAAGCGGAGGACGGCATCGGCGCAGTAGTAAATACATCCCCCCCCCCCAATCCTCTTCTTCTCTTTCTTCTCCCTCTTCTTCTTCCCGTCTGATACGATGCATCAGCCTCGCCGCCCAACGCGCGGAAACGACGTACAAGGCCAAGAAACGGTCCGCGGGCGCCCGCAGCCACCGCGCCGAGGCGAAATCCCACTTCGCGCAGTCGGCGCACCATCTGGGCGAGGGGTTCCGCAGCCTGGGGATGATGGTCAAGGCGGTACCGTGGATGGTGCGGGAGTGGAGGGAGAGGAGGCAGGACGAGAGTGAGAGGAAGGCGGTGGAGCGGTGAGTTTTTTTTTTTTTTGATCATCTCTTTATCATCTCTTTCGAGAGGGTTTTGTCGAGGGAGGGATGGAGGGAGGGAGGGTCCTTTTCTTTTTCCTTTTCTTCTTCTTTTTCTTTTTTATTGGATGCGGTGCTGATGCTGTGGATAGGTATATGGAGAAGAAGCGGAGGTTTGAGGAGAGGATTGCGGGGAAGGAGGCTAGGAGGGCGGGGGAGAAGGTGGGTGGTGAGGAGTCTGTTGCTGCGGCGTAGTGTGTGTGTGTGTGTGTGTGTGTGTGTGTGTGTGTGTGTGAGACTGATCTGGATTTGGACCACCGCCGACGTTTTCCTATGTCCTTTTTTTCTTCTTTCCCCGAGATCTTCTGCGTTGGTGTTCGATTTGTTACTCTTCTCTCTCTCTGTCTTCTCTGTCGAGATTGGCGGTAGATGGTTTTCCTTTGTCCTTTTCTTTTTGCGGACTTTGTACCAGGTCGCTCGCTCGTGTTGTTTTGAGCGACTATAGTAGGGGTGTGGTTTGTCTTTTTTTCTTTTTCGATTTTCAGTTCGGCGTTTAGTGTTGGGGTTCTCCCCTGGTTGGAAGGCACGCTGTTTGAGACGGTGAAGGCTGTTTTGAACTGTACATGTGCTCTCTTTCAAGATACCCCTCACTACCACTTTCCATACACGACAATGTATACGCACTTCGCGCAGTCGGAGCCGCGATACCCAAGCCAGACTTTCCCATTCAAAAACACAAACCCCGAGCGTACAGCAACCAGAAATCCCGATTCCGCCACTCCAGGTAAACACCCCTCCATACGCCGCGCCATCGCATCAACAAGAAAGCTCGAATCCGCCGCTATCTTGATCCAAGTCAGGTTTCCCGTTGTTGCGACAGGCGCCGTCGATGAAGACGACCATGCTTTGCTCGTCGATTATGGGGTCCAGCCGTGTCTATACTCTCCACTTCAGGCGTGGCAATCTTTTTCCCTTGGTTATAGATGATGAGTTGGGAGGTCTATGAGATTGTAACAGGGATGAAACCCCCGAATTCGCACCCAACTCCCTGGGTATCTCAACCGAACGAACAGTCGACCAAGCATCAAAAAGTGTGTCCAAGAAGTAAGCAACACATACACCACTCAGGGAGGACCCTCTTTCCCAGACAGCGGTCTTTCCAGCCCACTTCCCAATACCCCCCTTGCGTCCCCATACAAATCACACTACTCCGCAACAGCCCTCTCGCCCCACCTCATACTCCTCTTCGCCAGGCTCGTCAACGTGCTCTTGACACTGCTGACGAATCCCGGGTTCTGCCACGCCTGCGAAGCGTCCCACATCATGACACCGCCAAAGTTGCTGAACTGCGCACTGTACTTGATCACATTCGCCAACGCACTCGCAGGCAAATACCCGCTGCCCGCCGCCCCCGTGTTCGCCGGCACACCCAGCAAGATCTTGACCGCCGCGTTCTTGGAAGCCAAAGCCCATGCGTTCCATTGTTCAAAGTTGAAGTTGTTCTGCGTCGTGCTGCTGTTGACGTACGAGTTCACGCCGCAGTAATTGTTGTAGAATTGCACGTTGACAAAGTCCAGAGGTACGTTGTCGAGAATGTCTTTGTTGTACCAGTCGGGGATCGCTGTTCGGCTTATTTTTAGTGAGGGCTGGAAGGAGGCTTGTGGTGAACTTACGGCATTGGGGAGCTGCGCTCAGATAGTACGGTTTGCCCCCAGCCGCACTGAAGAGTGTTCGGAGACGGTTGGCGAAGACGGCCATGTTGGAGACGTTGGCTTCAAAGTCGAAATCAAACCCATCCAGGACCGCGGTGCCGAATGGGCGGAGCGCTGTAGATCCGGATTGGACGGGTCCGAAAGAGGCCCAGATCTTGTCAGCACCGGCGGTAGCAAGGTCGGCGGACGAGAAACCGCCTTCGTTGTAAGAGTCTCCGCCCAGAGACAACATGATTGTTTTTCCTTGGGCTTGGCAGGTCTTGATGTCAGCTCTGGGGGATATGTTAGCTTCGGTCTGTTGATGTTCGGGATGGCAGATGCGTCGACTTCACCCTCGTAGAGATGGTCGAGCGATGGACTTTTCTGGTGGAACGTACTCGATCTCCGGGCAGGAAAAAGTCTCCGTTCCGGAAAATGTGGTGCATTTGTCGCCCTGGTTGGCAAAGTTCATGACCGGCGAACCTCCAGCGCCGTTGAAGCGAAGAAGAAAAGCCAAAAGGATGACCTTGGAAAGCATCAGAGTTGTTCATGGAGGTGGTGACGGTAGTTTTGGCTTTGGGGTTTAAACTCACGTCAACGTTGGCATCTACATGGAGTCAGCGAGACGTCATGGCACCGAGTGCAAAGGTACTTACCCGAGCAGTAGTTCGAAAGACGAGTCTGCGTGCTCTGTTGACCCGCAGAGTTCTGCCCCCAGTAAATAACAACATTGGACTTGCTGGTCGCACTGAAGCCCGCCTGGACAGAAGCCACGAGAACTCCAGCTAAGGATAGGAATCGAAGAAGAGCCATGGCAAGAACATGTACAATGAGAAAGGTGGGTAAGGTGGACGTCAACTCGGAGAGTGAGGTTGAACAACTGGTTGAAACGAGAAAAACCGCGCGTCGTTGCTCTATCTTATACCCATAGCGATTCAGTCATACAACAGGTTGATACGGAGACTTCTGGTGGCAGAGGTAACATCAGGATGACCAGTGGGTGGGGACCGGCTCGGATTGGTGGCACGTGTACTGGACATCGTGGTTCAGGCTGATGGCTACCCTCAACCCACCCTTTGGACATCGCATGACATTGGTAGATGCCTTGTCGCCTGCCTTTTGCAGCGCCCGGTGGGTGGGATTGTCAGACCTTAGGTGCTTTCCCCTCTATCACGATGCTGCCTGCGGGTGTACATGTAACTGAGCAGAGTGACTTGAGCATACACCCGCAGCCTAGGGCCTCTCAAGAGCCCGGTCATGCGAGCTCGAGAAACCGGGGTCGCGGTAGCGGTTCGCAGAACGGCGGATGAGCGTGCAGGGTCTGTAGATCTCAAGGAGAGCTTCTTAGTAAGTCCTCTAGGAAAGGATGAGCGGCGCATGTGATATTATCTTGCGTCGACACAGGAGTGCTGTTGATAGTTGGTTTGGGATGGATCTGTCTCTCAAAACCAACGCCGTCATCCGTCCCTTACGAAACATTATACCTGAATCTTCAAGTGTTCGAGGAGCGTTCAATCTTCATGGCTATCCGGATAAGTCTGCCAGGTTTCACTTCACAGGGGATCCATCCCCGCACTCGATCCAATCGTCGTCAAGCGACATGCTACTACGCGGGTTGTCACGAGTAGGCATCTCGCCCGAATGATGCAAGGTACAAAGTCGGCTTCTCGTTATTGGTCGAAAATTTAAGATTCGTAATATGTAGGGCAGCGCTTGGACGATACCTTCCTTTTGCGGCGATAACATCTGCAACATCAATGCGTGGGTCCCTGCATCCATATCAGACCGTCGAGACTAGTTGCCGTTGATTTATAGATAAGCTGGATATCTTGATATACTTGCAGTGCGCCGGCGGAAGATAGGGTGTCGACGAATGAGCGGAAAAATCGGCAAAGATGTCTTACGTAGGTTTTTGTTTTCGAGCAAAGAACTGAGATTTGGTGGGCGCCATAGCGTTGGGCGAACCCTACGTACGAGCATGTGGTACGAGCATGTGACCACGTGAACGCGGCCTTTCCGACACCATGCCAAATGAAATACCATGCGCTTGGAACCAGTAGATTTTGACTATGCCCAGCCTAAAGGATACCGGAGTAGAAGCCTCGCTCACCTTTCTGGCGGCATTTTGCAGGTATCCAGTGATTATTCCAGTTCCGGGTGAGTTCGCAAATTCAACCCGTTATGCCAATATTCACGAAAGAACAGTATACACAGTCGATTCGAAGCGTCTGGCGGTTGATCTTTTGCGAGTCAGAATATGGATCATGCATGTTAAAGGATCGAGGACAAGTGGTGGGGCAAGTACTTACAGTGGCATGTGTGATGTTTGAGGAGAAGTACCAGGGGGCCGTTGGCGCTTCGAACGTTCCAGCATTGCCCGTAACATGCTGGAATCTTGTTTGCTGAAACTCGTAAGAATAGTGGCAAGACAATGTTTGACCCATTGCCGCAAGTCCTCTGAAATATGAGGTACTTGTGACAGGTTGCTGAGCTGGAAATATATGATGAACAAGCTGCACGACCTTGGTATTGCAGCTAACATGATGGTAGCCGGTAGATCCATAACTTTGGGGGCCATCTTGAAGTTGGTGCTTTCGTTGACCTCTTGGTATATCCATTCTGGCAAAGGCGGTACTGCACTTGTGTGCTTTCCCATTTGCGGCAGTGTGGCACAAATTTCTCTGCCGAGATATTGCATTGTAGCTTTCGACTTCTGTTCCTGGATGGCTATGGAAGCCCGCATATCGTCCAAGAAAATTTCGGAATGGGGCTCGAAGCGTTCTTGGGGGGAGTCGTGCGACGACGACGACAGCAGAATGGAACATTGCGAAATTATAATTCGATGTATATGTATTCGGCCTGCAGGGCGGAGACCTCGGTTAGCGACAGAGTTCAATATCAAAGACAGCAGAGTAATAAGAGTGATGTAAAAGAAATAATGGCACAGTTCGAAGAGGCGATCTGCTCGAGAGGTTCAAACACGTAGTCTCGGAAAGTTCGGCTTTTGTATACTGGTTCAACGTACCTAAGCGCAGATTGTTCCATAAGTACGCCCGAAAGTTCGATTGTGTCCCTTAGCTGATAGTTAGCTCTGTTATGGATAGCTTGTGGAGAGGCGAAGGTCATACGGTGAACTAGAACATCTTGGATCATATCCTTGGTGTCTTCAGGCACCCAGACCTTATCGAATCGTCCAATGTTAGGCAAGTTCATAAGAGTCTTGGTCTCGTCGTCGACCTTTACCGCCTCAGCTATAGCCTCAGCGGGTGAGCTGAATTCTCCACGATTCATCTTGTTTCGAAATGCCATGGTATCGAGGAGTACCCCTAGGAAAGCCGCGTATAGCGAGTTGGGGTGCTTTTGGGAACTAAGCTCTCCATAGACGACGAAAAACTCGGGAGGAAACTCTTGGTTCCGCATCCAGGCTTCAACGATCAGACAGTAGAGTATGGATCCGAGTAATTTGTGGTCCACTGCCTTCTTCTGCTTTATCAACATGGACGCAATGGTTACCGCACCCTTGAGATGTCTGCTGAAATTTTCCAATCCAGCTCCTGTGGGCTTGATGATGATCTCGAACATGGCTAGTAGCACCACCGACGTTAAGAGGGCTTCTCCAGAATGCCCGAGGTTGGAGCTCGATAGCATTGCGTTGACACTGCGCACGGCGGTGATGTAGTTTTTTGTTGCAGGGCCTAACAGATCGGGACGTTGAGAGGTCTTCGAGTACGCGGCAAGTCCGACTGCTGTGAGGCTCCGCTGTAATTCCGATGAATTGAAGCCTTGCCGGGAGTAGATGTCGGGCACAAATCCGAATTGCGCATTCATCGGATCGGAGCCGACGTAACTGTTCATAAAATAGTTGACGGCAACGTCGTTCATCGACTGATATAGAACGACATTGTTCATCGAGTAGCGAACGACTGGGGCCGCCGCATTCCTTCGCGGTTGAGAGACTGCGGAAGTTGGTTGGTCTGGCGCGCTTCCTCGTGGTTTGGACTTCTTTGCTGCCTGTTGACTTTGATCAAAGAACAAGAGGTCCACCGCGTTTCTATAACCAGGGCATTTTCGTTTCATTCTGATGCATTGCCCGCAGGAGGGGATGGCCAAATCGCACTGGATTCACGTTAGCACAATTCTTTTCGATTTTATCAGACAGATGGGTGAGAAAGGGAGCCATATCGAGACTCATGTAGTCGTCTGTCTACTCGCAGACGCTGAGCAGAGGTCGTTGTCTCGATTGTTTTCAGCGTCATGATAGGAAAAGAACGTTACCCTGCTGCGTCTTTTTCGACATTCCCCGCATGCCGCCGATGGTTTCCCCCTGTACACCATGGTGAATCTCTGTTCGCTGTCGAATGAAGGTCGGGTTCAATGTTGAATATGACGAGACGAAGGTGACGCGAGGAGGCTGTATATAAGATGACCACAACGCAATCATGTCCGCCCCTCTTGGGGGTTCGTCATCCATAATCGGACGAATGCATATCGGGGTGGCGACCAGTTCAGCCAAGAGTCGGAGAAATCACTACGAAGGACTCCCGCACGGTGTAACGAAGCACGATGGAGGGCTGAAGCAGGAGGATGAACCACGTTTTTCGTGCACGGGCCATGGGCGAAACCCAATTTAGCATCGTGTACGCGCTAAGTAGTCCGAGCTGACTGCAGATACGTGACCTCAAGCTTGCTGTCTTTCCATACCTCCATCTCTCCAACGTTCAGGCATTTGACACACGTTTCATCACTACACATCTGTACTAAGCGTTGGTACAAGTTGGGTTCGCATGCAAACTTTGTGGGCCCATCATCTCCGTGGTGACTTGCGGTGGCGCAGCAGATCTAGGCGCTCTTATCAGAAGCCGAGAATTGGATACACATCAAGTAGAATTAGGCTACGTCGCCTCTCCTGACCCTGGAATAGGAGAATGCTCCTCGCTCTTCCCTAAATGCAAGTATCTATCGTCGAATCCATGTCTCAAAGGTGGACCAATTTGCTGTCTTGGGTAGAATAACGAGTGTACATACGGTTGTAGGAGATGTTTGTTCTTTCACAGGGATTGAAGACTGGAACGACGAGAACTCGAGGGTCTCTTGGTGATTGACGTGCGTTTCACTGTCGAGGAGTTGGAAACCAATCCTGGCCACCTTGATGCCTCCAAGGATTTTGTGGAAATGGATTTTAGAATGACATGTTGGGTTCGGACTGGAGCTAGTACAGTTTCAGCTTAGCGCATCTGTCATCCCCATCACCTCAATATCGACTTCTGGGCACCAAACCCATCTATCCTCCCACCCTGCGTCGACATGATCAGCATGTGACTGTGCACGAGAAACATTGGCTTCTCGTAATGGAAGACTCTGGGAACCGTATAGCAGAGAAAGTGCAGACTCTGAGTGATATTGAGCTTGCCGTTCTCCTCTGCCTTATCACAGAGCAGCACTGCATTATCGAGGCGGAGAGGCTGACACTGGATCTGCTGGTGCAAGAGATCAAACTGGTACGGCCTGGCTCTTTGCGTTGGTGGAAAGTACACTGACAGTTTGTAGATTGCTTTGAATGTGTTCGGACTCACATCGGCGGTGTTGGATTGCTCCAAGTCCACAACGTTGGATGATTTCGGCACAGGCATACTCATAAACGATGAGGCAGACGACTACTTCAGCGGCGAGAATGCTGCATTGAAACCCGAGGTACGTGTCTCGAGAATGGTAGTTTAGGTGAAGCGGCGCGCGTTTGCTGATAGCGTTGCAGTTCTCAAACTCGACGAAAGCCTACGGTAGACGGATTTCAAAGTCGCCTCGGCCTTTTACTCCGCTCGATAGCCATCGAATTGCGAATATTGTAATCGCGAAGAATTTGAACCAGGCAATCTCACAGGTCCAGGTGCAAGCGCTCGAGGTATGTATCAGGCGACCCATATAAAACTACCGACAACCTTACTCTGGGCCAGCTCATGCGAGGCAAACGAAATTATACGAGGACTGCGGTCCATGCCGCGCCGAAGCCATTCCTGTTCATTGCGCTGAATGCTAGCGGGACCGCTCGTCTCACTACGCATCTGGTAAGCTGAAATTCTCGGGATTGCTCGGGTCTCATTAACAAGACATAGAATGACCAATTCTTCATCTCGCACAAACACCAGGAAGAGGATGGACTGTCTAATTTGGAGGAGCTGGAAGAGAAGGAGCGAGTGTCGGGGGACGACGCCTCATTGTCGTCTGTCGTCCGCTCACCGCCTGAAGGGTTTGAAAAACGCGACGGTTCTGTTGTGTTCACTCCCGAGGTACGCGACTCATCAAGGGATCTATGATACATTGTCTCACTGCATCCAGGACTTCAGCGACCTTGGTACGTTGATAGGGAAGGTGAAGATAAGTTCCGAAGTACGAGCATACCTCCACAACATTGTGGTCTTCATGAGACTACACAGAGCAGTTGCTGGAGGGATATCGGCCATGGCCACCCGCCACTTCAACACGTTATCACAGTGAGCCTGCAATGCCTTCGTTGATGCAATCCTCGTGTGCTGACGTCAGAAGCGCCCTCGCCTCGCTACATGGATTGGACTACATCACCCCCTCATTGGTGGCACTTGCAGCACGGAAGATCTACCCACATCGCATAGTAATCACAACACCAGAGAACGAGCGAAGTATGCAGTGGGGAAGCTCCTTGGAAGCTGTGAAAGCTGTTCTAGATGGCGTTACCGAGGAGGGAGTGGTCGATGAGGTGCTGCAGTCGGTTGAAGTGCCACTGTGAATCTTCCGCTCTTCCGAGATGGTCGATTTGAAGGATATGAGACGTTTCCACATCCCACTCTGCATGAGATGGCACAAGAAGTCAAAAGGATGAGTAACGATGCAAGGCGCTGATGTCATCAGCAATGATTGGACAATGCGGGGTCACCCACTAACGCGAAAGAACACAAAGGCGCGTTTCGTCCCGCCTCTGGGACCTTGACAGCCGTATATCTCATGTTTCCTTTCCACGTTTGTTATTGTTCGATTTTTGAGCTTCATTTCAACCACGTTGTATAGAGGCATGGCTGACTACGTCAGCAACGTGACAAATGAGGCAGCGGACCAGGTATTTCAAGTCCAACATGGTGCATACGCCCGCAAGCTGATATCCGTCCCGAGGGCGAGTCTGTTGACTATGATAATAAGAGCGTGAATAGCGATCCAGAAGGGCAGCAGACGTTGGAGGCGCGTTACGTCCGCCCCCTCCATGTTCAAAGCATCCTAACTCTTACCAACAGGTTGTCTTTGAAGAAGGGGATATCCGCCGGCGTAAATCCTCCCTCGTTCCTGCCACTGCACCCCGTCCTGAAAACGGCCGCCGAAAAACGCAGTGTTTCGTGCATGCGCTCATCGAAAAGCACGACGGCATCAGTTTCAAAGACCTCAATGCCTCGTACGAAGGCCTCGCGCAAGAACGAAGCGTAGACAAAGATCCGCACAACCATGCCGAGCAGTCGCATCACTCGCGCCTCCTCACCAAGAAACAAATTTCCGACATGGCATTTGGCATACGAGAGCTGTCGAAGAAGTTGGCGCAGATCAGGCTGATGCTCAACGTGCGCAACATCTTTATACTGGCCAAGGCACACGATGAGACGTTGATCAAGCATACGAGGGAGACGACGGATTGGCTATTGACCAAGGATGCGAGGTACAGAGTGTATGTCGAGCAGACGCTAGAGAAGAACAGGCTGTTTGATACCGAGGGGCTTCTGGAGAAGAATCCAAGCTATAGGGGGAGACTGCGGTTTTGGACGAATGAGCTCTGTGCGGAGAAGCCGCAGAGTTTCGACATCGTGCTGGCGGTATGCATCCACATGTTTCCCGGATGGGCGCGATGGCGTGGTACTAAGTTGCACAGCTCGGTGGAGATGGTACCGTCCTCTACGCTTCATGGCTCTTCCAGCGCATTGTTCCACCCGTTCTAGCCTTCGCGCTCGGCTCTCTCGGCTTCCTCACAAAATTCGACTACGAACAGTACCCACAGACGATCTCGCGCGCTTTCGCGGAAGGCATCACAGTCAGCCTCCGTCTTCGGTTCGAAGCGACCGTGATGCGCTCGCAACATCGCGAAAATACAGAGCGAGATCTGGTCGAGGAGCTCATAGGTGAAGAGAGCGAGGACCACCATACTCACCGTCCAGACGGCACACACAACATTCTGAACGAGGTGGTTGTAGACCGAGGGCCCAACCCCACAATGTCGTCCATAGAGCTCTTCGGCGACGATGAGCATTTCACCACCGTCCAGGCAGACGGCGTGTGCGTCTCGACGCCCACCGGCTCGACCGCCTACAATCTCGCGGCCGGCGGTTCTCTGTGCCACCCAGACAACCCGGTCATCCTGGTGACTGCCATCTGCGCACACACGCTCTCCTTCCGGCCCATCATCTTACCGGACACCATTGTCCTGCGGGCCGGCGTACCTTACGATGCGCGGACGAGCAGCTGGGCGAGTTTTGACGGCAGAGAGAGAGTGGAGCTGAAACCAGGTGATTATGTTACGATCAGCGCGTCCAGGTTTCCGTTTCCGAGCGTGCTGCCGTTTGACCGCAAGAGCAAGGATTGGATTGACAGCATCTCTCGGACGCTGCAGTGGAACAGCCGACAGAGGCAGAAGAGTTTCAAGGAATGGGAATCGTAAGACATCACCGTCAGACATTTTCTATGCAGCCACTCCATCATTCCACCGTTCAACAGCACGAGCCACCCTCCGCGTCGCAGGAGTTGCGTGAAATGTCAAGTCTCCGTGAAGTCGCGCTAATGCACCAGCTTATCGATAAGCGTGTGGCCGAATCAGCCAATCAGCACCGCGTGTGCACATACCCTTCCTGCCCGCGCTTATTGACGCGCTCCGCCGCCTCTCTGCAGCTTTACCGGCGTCGGCAACACTTGATTTCCACGCCACCTCCCACGCGCAACATGCTGGAAATGAGAAGACGGATCCGCCCAACATGCCCACGCCAGAACTCGACATCCTGAAACCCATCGACCCATCGATCACCCATTCCGACGACTACGAAATCTACATCCTCAGCAACGCACATGTCGTCTACGGCAGGAATGGCAAGCCTGCCAGTTTGCTCTCTGCGTATGCAGATACCCCTCTCAGAGTCGAGGGTAGGCTGGAGCAGCCAGATCGGGGACAGCGGAAATACCGTATGCCCGCCCCAGAATACTGCGTTCAGCCTCGTCTCGATGTGCACGCCAGCCAAAGTTCCTCGTATATTGACATTCCGCAGTTGTCAAGAAACCGTACAAACCTGTCGACGTCGTCATTCGAAACGTTACCCGCTTTTCCTACGGGGAGTTGACCAACGGCGAACTGGTGATATGGGCGCTCGGCGAGGCTGGATGGTTTGAAATACGGCCACGACACGACTACAAGGCGACTTACCAGGACATGGTGGAAGCTGTCAAGCTGCTGTATTTCGTGGCCGATATCTACAGCGAGAAGCGCAAACGGGGCGGTGGGCCGGGTGCACAGCTTATATTCCAGGAGGTATGTGCGGCGGGAAGTTTGGACGACAGGTCGAGGGCATTGACGTCAGATGAGATGGTACGAAAGGATGGAGACTGACAGCAGCCCAGTACGCCGAGGATGAGAGATACCCGTGCAACGATCCGAACAGCGCTGCGCGAATATTCCACAAGCACCATGAGTTCTTGATGATATGCTTTTTGACCAGGGCGCAAGGAGTTGGGTGGAGCAATACCCCTATTTATCAGTACTTTAGACGACAGTACCCGGTACGTCCAGCTGTGTGAGGATCCGCGAACACCACACTGATCGCACATGCAGAAAGTCTTCGCCTCCGCGAAAGCGCGAATAGAGGGCCGTCACAGTCAAGCCTCAAAGGACACAGCGGCCGCGAAACCGCCTCCAGCATCCGCATCTACACAGCAGAGCAAGAGCACCTCTCGCGGGAAAACGCAAGCACGGAAACCATCGGAGGCGCCGCCAAAGAAAGACGATAATTGGTGGGAGGCTGGTGCCATCTACGAGTTCATCCGCTCGGCAGTGAACAAACGCGCGCTGAAACCGGGCCATGACCACATCACCGTCGACCGTGTGGCGAAGCTCATGGTCAAGCGTTACCAGATTGAGGACGTCGAGTCCGCCAAAAGCGTGCTCTTGGTGCATGCCCAAAACGTATGCTACAAGATAGACCATCCGCGGAGCAAGAGCGCGAGCTTTTTGACCGACGAGCCTCTTTACCAAGAACTGCGGGCAGGACACGGCCTCCCCGCAGCCGAGATCAGACGGGCCGAGGCCATCGAACTGCGACCGCGAAGAGGCCATGCCCTGCATCGAGAAGCATCCGATGATTCAGGCTCGGACGGCGCAGTCGTAACCCCGGAACGCAGTCCGGACGGAAGAAGAAGACGAGGTCGTCTCTCCATCATGCGACCCAAGAGCAGTGCATTTTCGGGCAAGGGAAAGAGTCTCAAACGAGGCAAAGTCAGCCCCAACGTGGAAGAAGATGATGGACAATCAAACTCGGATGCAGAAGCCGAAGACGCAAACGACAGTGACGACGACAGCAGCAGCGGAGTCTACACACGTACGCAAGCCCTCTCGCCGAGCCGAGAAAAGCGCAAGTTTATCGGCACAGCAGAAGACGACGAGGAAGAAAAAGGCAGACGGAAACGCACGAGCAGTAACTCCATCACACCCGAATCACCATCGCCACCACCGTCAACATCGGCATCCGAAGAAGACGACAACGACGACGATGACGAAGATGCACAGACCGCGGCCGAAGCAGACAACGAACCTCCATTACCCATACGCTATCGAGCACTCCATCCGAGCACCAACGAACCCCTTCCCAAATCTCACGTGGTACCCCCTACCGTATCGACACCGCTCCCCACCTACGAAGCCAACGGGCCGCGTGATTCCTGGATATGCGAGTTTGACGGGTGCAGCCAACGAATCTACGGGGTTTCAAAGGACATTGGACGTCAGTTGATCACCGAGCATCTCGAAGACCATGCCAAGGGGAGAGAGACGGTTGTAGGGATCTTGCTGAGGGAGGAGGAGAAGTTGAGGTTACCTGTTGAGCAAGTCGCCCCCCTCCCCCCACCCACGTTGGTCGAGATTCCAGAAGGGGAAAGGCTAATCGATGTACCAGTAACCTGCTCAAGAAAATCCGCGAGATGAGCGAGGCGAAGACGCCATTGTTCCCTTCGCCGACCATGACTCCAGCTTCTCCCGCGTTGCAGCCGAAACCTATACGACGCGTGGTCTAGTCCGCTTTCCTCTTTCGGCATGCCTTTTTTTTTTTCCCCTACGGCGGCACGTATCACCGCCTCTTGGCTTCACATGGGACGAGGCGGAATCGCAGGGCTGGGTTGGCACGAATAACGACGCACGTCACTTGGCTCAAGAAGATAGGAGATGCTAGGTTGTATATAGCATCGAATTCCATTCCACCATCTCATACAGGACGTGCAATGCAATACAGGTACACGAACTCACAACGCCAATCCGCGACCTGTTTTCCAGCCCGAAATAGAATACACATGTGTGGGAAAAGACAGGGGGGAAAGCGGGGAGGGAGGAGGTGATGTACAGATAGGAGAGCAGCGCCGGGAAATATTGTTGTACAAGAAGTGGTCCATCGTCTCCTTCCCTCTCATCTTACAAACGTGTCCTAATTCCACCGCGCTCCTTCATGTTCATGGATGGTTGCTGTCAACCTTTTTACGCACTGGGCCGTGTGTTGGTCTGGCCCTCGCGGGGACGCTTACTCGAGGATCTGGGTAACCAGGCCGGTGGCGACTGTCCGGCCACCCTCGCGCATGTTGAATCGCTGGCCGGCCTCCATGACGTGCGGCTGGTGCAGCTCGCAGACCATCTCGACATTGTCGCCGGGCATGACGAGCTTGTTCTGCGGGTCCTCGGTTCCCTCGGGCCACATGAGCGAGGCGCTCTCGTCGGCCGTTCGGATGAACATCTGGGGCCGGTAGTTCTCGCCGAAGCCGGTGTGACGGCCGCCCTCTTCCTTGCTCAGCACGTACATGGATACCAAGAACTTCTTGTGCGCCTTGACGGATCCGGGGACGGCAACGACCATTCCACGCCTCACGTCCTCGCGCTTGACGCCACGGAGGAGGAGACCGGAGTTGTCGCCTGCTCGCGACTCGTTGCACGACTTCTTGAAGGTTTCGATGTCGGTGACCTTGGTCTTGATGGGTGCGGTGCCCTTGCCCACGAGCTCGACTTCGGAATCCCTCTTCAGGATACCACGCTCGACACGGCCAGAGCACACGGTTCCACGGCCGGCGATGGAGAAGACGTCCTCGACGGCCATGAGGAAGGGCTTCTCCGTGTCGCGCTGGGGGGTCGGGATCCAGGAGTCGACGGCTTCGAGGAGCTCGTCAATCTTGGTCTCGCCGATCTCCTTCTGGCGGCCCTCGAGGGCGCAGAGAGCGGAGCCCATGATGATGGGAGTGTCGTCGCCCTCGAAGCCGTAGGAGGAGAGCAGTTCGCGCATCTCCATCTCGACAAGCTCCAACATCTCCTTGTCCTCGATGGCATCGACCTTGTTGACGAAGACGACGATCTTCTGGACACCGACTTGACGGGCGAGAAGCAAGTGCTCTCGGGTCTGGGGCCTGCATCCTGTGTCAGCTGCCCGTCTCCACGGCGCGTGGGTTTCGCGGAAGCGTGTTCCTTACATCTGGCCGTCGGAAGCGGCGACCACAATGATGGCGCCATCCATGTTGGCCGCACCCGTGATCATGTTCTTGATGTAATCGGCGTGACCGGGGCAGTCGACGTGGGCATAATGGCGGTTTTCGGTCGCGTACTCGATGTGTGCCGTCGCAATGGTGATGCCGCGCTTCCGCTCTTCGGGCGCCTTGTCGATGGAGCCGTACTCGAGGAACTTGGCAAAGCCCTTCTCCGCCTGACGCTTCGTGATGGCGGCTGTGAGGGTTGTCTGCATGCACCTGTTAGACCTGGTCGGGGAGGCGAAGGGGGGTGTCGTGCCTTTCCGTGGTCGACGTGGCCAATCGTTCCTGTCGCGGTCAGCTCGTCAGCCTGCGGGCGCACGTCGAGAGGCGAACATACCGACGTTGACGTGCGGCTTGTTGCGCTCAAACACCGAGGCGTAGTTGCGAATGCTTCCGCGCTGGCCCTGACTCCAGGCCTGCTGCACGGGGTTGACGCCCCTCTGGTAGCGGAGAGCATTGCGCGAGGTGCGCCAGAAAGCCCGTGAAAACGACGACATGGCGGCGGCAGGCAATCAAAAGGGTGCGTACGGGGACCGGGACGGGGCGAAGGAGGAAGCGGGCGCTGGGCAATGGCAGACGATGGCTGAGGATGAGGCTCGAACGATCGCTGCTGGATGGATTATTTTCAGGTCGCAGACTGCAGGTTTAGCGCGACATCACGTGATGGCCGTGCGGCGTGGAGCTGCCACCGCCGGGAGAGCCTGTGGGCATCATCAGAGAAGTTTTGCCGTGTTCGGGGACATCTGCGTGCGTCTCTTTTCGCCGTCACTCCTTTGCGCCCCAATTGCCTCCAGACACGTTGGAAAGGCTCTCTTCTGCTGCTGCCGTCTTTCCCTCTTTCCTTGCCTGCTTGCTTCTCTCCTCCACCATGTCTCTCCGCACATCGATCCAACGCACCGCAGCACCGCTGAGCTGCCCATCTCGAATCGCGCCCTCCGCCATGCCTCTGCGCGCCAAGATCACACACGCGGCCTGGAGGAGCGGAACAAGAATGGTACCCGCCAGCTCTCCGCAGCCTCTCTTCCTCTCTTCCTCCCCCCCGCTGACCGCAGCATGCAGTACTCGAACTCGACGCCCGCGCAGGACCCCCTCGCCCCCCAGCCCGCCGACTCGCCCGATGACGTCCTCTTCACCAACAACTACGGCGTCCGCTCCGTCGAGCTCAACCGCCCCGCAAAGCTGAACTCGCTCAACGGCTCCATGGCCCGTAAAATCATCCCGCGATTGCAGGAATGGGCCAATTCCGAACTCGCCGGCGTCGTCGTGATCAAGGGAAAAGGCCGCGCCTTCTGTGCCGGAGGCGACGTGGCGGCCCTCGCGAAATGGAACCAAGCAGGTCCCGAAGGCCAGCAAAAGAGCTCGGATTACTTTGCCCTGGAATACAAGCTGGATCACTTGATTGCGACGTACACGAAGCCCTATGTGGCATTCATGGACGGCATCACGATGGGCGGAGGTGTGGGGTTGAGCATCCACGCGCCGTTCAGGATCGCGACCGAGAACACCATCTTCGCCATGCCCGAGACGACGATTGGCTTCTTCCCCGACGTCGGCGCGTCCTTCTTCCTCCCACGCATGGAAGGCGCCATGGGCCTGTACCTCGCCTTGACGAGCGACCAGCTCAAAGGCGTCGACGTCTTCTACCACGGCGTCGGAACCCACTACATCCACAGCTCCACCCTGCAAGCCCTCGAATCGCGTCTCGCGGAGCTCCAGTTCCCCGACTACACGAGCCAGGACGAGCGCTTCAAGATCATCAACGCCACCATCGAGGAATTCAGCACGGGGCTGCCGGCCACCAAGCCGCTGATTTCGGGAGAGTTGCGGAAAACAATCGACAAGGTGTTCCACAGCGATCAGCCCAGCATCGAGAGTGTTCTGGCTTCGCTGGCGGAGGTGGAGGGCGCTGCGGAGAGCTCCGAGGACATCAAGACGTGGGCGAGAAAAACACTCGATACGCTGCACACCCGATCCCCCATCGCGGTGGCCGTAACCTTCGAGCAAATGCGCATCGGCCGCCGCTGGTCCATTTCGCAAACCTTCCAAAACGAACACAAAATCGCCTCGCACTTCATGGCGCACCACGACTTCACCGAGGGCGTCACCGCCCGCCTCATCAAGCGCAGCAAGGAGCGCCCGAACTGGAAGCCCAACACGCTCAACGACGTGACACGATCGGACGTCAATGCTTTCTTTTCAAGGAAGAGGGGTAATGACCCGTTGTCCTTGATCAGCGAAAACGACTACGAGGAGTATCCGCACAGGTGGATTGGGTTGCCCAGGGAAGATGAGATCCTGAGGGAGTCGGCGGGCAAGGGTGAGGCCGAGACTGTGGGGTTGTTGCTGGAGAGGTATGGAGGAAAGCAGGGGGTCAGGGAGAAGGTTGCCGAGGTGTTGGAGAGATACAACGTGCAAAGATAGGTAGGCAGAGGAAGGGGAAAGGGGAAGGAAAATACCGTGTATATAAGTCTCTGTACATCATCTGGGTCGCAAAGGGATACTCCATCATCCGTCCCACCTCTCGAGATGGCGGTGCCTGTGATGTCAGGTAGACCCCTATCGCCTCCCTGCAGGCAACATCCCCAACAACCTCTCCACCTCCACCGCCGCACTCCCCCCGGCCTTGACCCTGACCTCCTCGAGCAACACCCTGTCCTTCGCCTTGAACGCCTCCTCCCCCGCCTTGACCATCAACCCGCACTTGCACCACATCTCCACCCTCTCCGCCACGCTCAGCCCCGTGCACTTCGGGATGAAGACGCTCGCGACCCTCGTGTTGCCCGCGCTCAGCACCTCGTTGAAAAACGGCACCCAGCCGATGGCGCTCTTCTTCTGCCTCGCGAGCTCCTCCAGCTCGTTCCAATGGCGCGCGTTGACGAGGGCGCGGAGACGCAACCACGTGTACGTCTTGTCCGCGATCTTGAACTCGGACTGGACCTTGAGTGCGCGTTTGTTGTGGCCCTGGCGCACGAGTTCGTAGATGGTTTGGTGGGCGGATAGGCCGACGAACGAGTTGGAGTGGGACGAGGAGGGGATGGGGGTACCGTCGCGGGGTCCCAGGTCCTTCTCAAACTGCTCCTGCAGCCGTAGCAGCTTGGCCGAGTCGTCGAGGGCTTGACGCTGGAACTGTGCGTTTGCGTCGCGCGAATCGGAGAGGTACTTGGATGCCAGCTTGATCTTATCGAGGGAGCCGTGGAGGCTGGGTTGCGCGAGGGCTTCGGTGAGGAGCAGGTTCGAGCCTTCGAGCCGGCGGTCGTCCTGGTAGTAGAGGTCCTTTAGAAGATCGCGGTCTTGGGCTAGAGCCGAGGATTCCACGAGCGCGGTGGCGACGGGTCGGGTGTTGATGACACGGAAAAAGGAGGCCAGGGGGAGTTTCTTGCGTATGTGGAGTAGGACGTGGAAGATCAGGTCCGTGTCTCCGGATTCCATCGCTTTGTCGAGGGCTATGTTGTCTTCCTTCATGTTGAGTAGGAGGGGCACCTGTTTGCCTGCTCTGGGTTCGTAGTTTAGCAGTTCCGTGGCGAGACGGACACGGCCTTCGTCGTAGGCGGCGCGGGCGATTTCTTCAAAGGAGATTCCGGGTTTGCCGTGGAGCTTCTTGACTATGAGGGCGCATATCTGCTCTTCCGTGTCGGTAGATACACGGACTTTTTGTTGCGCCCAGTGGCCATGGATGTGGGAGGTGGGGAGATGGAGGTAGGATGCTACGCGCAGGGCGAGCAGGTATTCGTTGCGGTTGGTGAGCCGTGCAATGAGCTTTTCCGGCGTCAGACGGCGGTACTGTTCGTAGCTGAGCGGGAGGCCGATTTCATAGAAGCGGACTGCGTTGAGCACGCGGAGGGTGTCGCATGTATCGACGAAGTCATCGCTCGAATACAGATCCAGGACCGACTTTCCAAACGAAGCGGCACGGAGGAGAGCCTTTTGCCAGTGAATGTTGAATTCGTTGGCGGCGGCTTTGATGCACGTGTCCACCGCTTCGGCAAGGGAGGGTCGGATGAGCTGTATCAGGTCATCTGCCTTTGGTGACTTTTGCTCCAACAGAGACGAAGCCTCCAGCAGATTGGCCGCAGGCGTGTCCGAGCCCAGTCGGAAGACATCGACCGTCTCGTCCGGGACCTTTTGCAGATATTCGCAGACATCGTTCGTGAGCAGCCGTATTCCATCGACATCCGGCAGCAGATGTATCCAAGCGTCATAGTAAAACTTGGTCGCCGCACTCCTGGGCCCGATCAGATGCACCTCGTCTTCCCAAGCCAGCGCAACAGCATTGCTACCACACCACTGCATGTCCTTGGGCACCGTCTTGACTCTGCTATCATACTCGCTCAACTTGTCGCTCCAGTCCCCGCTGACAACCCACACCTTGCCATCGTCCGTGTAGAACGCGAGGAACTCTCCCCTCGGGCTGACGCTGATGTGTCTGAATGGCCCGGCATCGAAGTTGCGGTCCTCGGCTTCCGTCGCGTCCACCACATACAGCGTCTGTCCGATGGCGAGAATTACCTCGACGGAGCGCGACAGCGAGTAGGCGGGTGGTATGATCGACCAGGATATGATCGGGTCCGAGGGCGGAATGGCGAGGAGCTTGGGGCGCGGCTCAGTGTACGAATTCACGGAGATGAGGTTGTTGTTCCCCAGGAGGGCGACGAAGCCGGTACTGTAGAACTTGCAGGACTGAACGAGGTGTTCCTCTGCCCCCTGTACACATTGGTTAGGAGCGCGCCAAACGACAGCGGGACGGAGAACGTACATGGCCGAGGGTGAAGGGTACAAAGTCGCCCTGGAGGTCGTAGTAGCAGCGGACGGTACCGTCTTCGGTCACCACGAGGAGCTTCTCGTCTTCCGACCATCCGAGTCCCTTGATGGTGCCTTTATCCCACTACGAATGTCAGCCCTCCCGTTCTTATACCATTTATTACAGTACATCACCATCGCATCCGTAGGCTTCGTACATTTATGCGCCGTATGAGCTTCCCCGCGCAACTGTAGATATCAATGCTCGACTTGGAAGCCTGGGCACCCCGGTATGCCACTATCTTGCTCTCATCACGGTATATGGCTGCAACAATCAGCGTGCACTCCAAACCACCCCGGCTCTCGTGTCGTACCTACAGCGCCGCTATAGGGAGCCCCCACCACATTGTAGTTCTCCAGCTCGAGATCCTGGTCGAACACGGCCGTGTAGAGCTGGATCTTGCGGTAGAACTTGTCGCCCAGCTTCTCCCAATTCGCCGTGGGCTTCGACATGTCATGCGCTGCTTATCGGGGTATCATGCGAAGAGTGGTTGCGGCGGAGGAGCTGCGGCCTGCCACACGTCGAAATCGGGGGTCCGTGCGCAAGCTTCCTGAACACGCCTCGGATGACGTTCACTTGGGACGGACATGTGTCTTGGAGGCATCTTTGCATTGTACCTAAACCCTATATACCGCTCGGAGACGTCATACAAACCCAAGAGAAAACAATAAGACGCCGTCGCTCAATGCATTCATGGCCCGTCCAAATTTGAATCCCATCTTACCAAAGCCCTTCTTCCATCCAGGCGGCCAACTCGACAAGACATTCTGGGCGTACAGAACCTCACTCCTCTGCGGGCGGCTGTTCCTTAGCGGTCGATCAGGTCGGCCAACGCCTCGCGCACACCAAACCGCTCGACATCGCTGCCAACCTTCCGTCGGAACAGGCCAAGGTCCTGCAAGAATGCCTGTGCTTCGTTCTGCAGCTCTTGCGCAAGCTCATCATGATCACCCTCGTCATACCCTGAATCCGAATCATCGCTCATCTCGTCGTCGGAGTGGATGGGGATAACGTTTTCTTTGCCGTCCTCGCCAGCCTCCACGCCGCGCTTGTGCACGGTGATGGAGTCGTCCTCGCCCAAGTCGGACAAAGCAGGAGGTGGAGGCAGGATGATGGGGTTTTTGAGCTCTTCAAGCGCCAGAGACAAGTGACGCTTGAGCGACTCGATCTCCAAACGAAGCGCCGTGTTGGCCGGTCGCAGCTCCTCTACTTCGGCCGTGAGTGCTTTGATCTTGCAATCAGAGACGTGCCGGTTCTCTACCATGAGGCGCTGCATCAGAGCAACCTGTCGCTGGTATTCGTCGAGCTCGGTAGCCTCCTCCCTCTTACGTTGGCTTGCTGCGTTGACGCAGACCTGCAGCGACCGGATTTGCTCAGCCATTTCGGAGATCTGGGCATCACGCTGCGCGGCGGACATGCAGTCCTGGTTGACCGAAGCACGTGTGCGGATCTTCTTGGCTTGGTCGGCATATCGGAGAGTGGACAGCGTCTCGTCGTAGTCGGAAGGTGCGATGCACGCGACCATGGCCGTCTTGCTGTTTCCACCCAGGCTGTCCTTGAGCAGCCACGTCAAGACCGAGTCCCGGAACGGCACCACCTCCCTCGGCCTGCGTGCTTTTGGATTTTGGCGCTTCGGATCCGCGAGAGCTGCGATGACACGGCCGAGTGTTGTCAGCGACTTGTTGATTTGACCCCCTTCCTTCAGCCGTTGACCGGTCGCCTCGGTCGACTTTGCGCGCTCGGAGCCAGCCAGATCAACCAATCGCATGCGAGCAGTGCGCTCGATGGTTTCGTCTGAAAGAAGGGAATGCGTGATCTGCTTGAGACGAATCGTGAAGACGGCGTGAGATCGCGAGGACGTGTCATTCATCTTGGTCGATGCGGTGGTTCGTGTCTACCGTCATGTCAGTCGTTTGCAACGGCAACGAACGTGGTCCAGCTTACCAGATCTCCCTGCTTCATCAGGCGCTCAACATCAGCATACGATTTCACCTCCACCTCGGTCAGACCTTGAACGTAAACACCGTCTCGGGGCGAATCGCGGATCTTCAGGTAGTTTGGCAGGGGCGTGCGCGGGACGAGCAAGTCTCGGACATGCTCGTTGTACACTTCAAAATACGAGACCTGGACGTGATAGCTGGTGTTTGGCGTTGGCTCATCTCGGATCCGATCGAACAGCTCCTCGCACGTCCGTGGTATCAGTCCGGGGTTGTCCTGGGTGCCCATCATCGTGTAGCTCTTGCCCGATCCCGTCTGTCCATAGGCAAAGATGCATGTGTGGTAGCCGTTAAAGTTGTGATCCAGGAACTCCTCTCCGAACGATCTGTAGACGTCTTCTTGGTGCGCATAGTGCGGATCGGCCTCGTCGTGGGACCAGAAGGACTTGTCGAACACGAACTCTTTGTCCTCCAGCACCCTTCGAGAGCCCGGGTCCTCGTCGCTGGGCGCGTACATGGTCGTCTTGTTGGTCGCGGGGTCCATGCGGATGAGGCATTGCTTGCCCTTTTCGCGCTCTCTCCGAAGAAACGCTCTGCAGCGCACCACGACCTTGACATTTCCTGGATCGTCCGACATTCGCGAAGGTGCCATCATCGACATGGGCAACGGTTCGCTCGCTCGCAGTGAGGGTGCAGAGGCGGTTGAGGCGCGCAGACGGGCATGCATTGTGGGGTGTCTGCGGGAGTCAGTAAACAATGGATGCGGTTTTGCCGTGCCCGACATACATGATATCCTCCAGTAAGGTGAAAAGATATTCTCTGAGTTGCCTCGCTCTGAAAATGTGTAGAAGGTACATCGAATTGGCCGTCGATGGAGTAGTCCAACGCGATGCGCTAGCACCGATCGAGCTTAGCCGTGTTTACAGGCCGTTGCTAGGGGACTCGTCGTCGCTACGTCACCTGCCAAGGCCGCACAGAGCAATTTGATGGGATGGAAACCGACCCAACAACGAATCTCGGCGACGTGTTCGAATGTCATTGCTGGGGAAGAGAGGAGAGAGATTCGTCGAGTTCATCTTGCCAAAGAAAAGCCTCCGGACATCCCTGGCAACCAACCGCCGCTGGGCACATTCCAGCGCTTGTGCAACACCAGCGGGTAGTCGAGAGGGATGGTTACATCTCCAGACGAGAGTGGTGATCGCATCGCCGACATCGAGGCCATCCTCCAGTTTTCCGATCAAGCCTCCAGGAAAGCTGCGTTTGACCACTACTGGCAACGTCTCAAAACAGCTTCCTCGGAACAGGTTGATCTCGGCGCGCTGGGTTTATGTGTGCGGCTTCTGCCATATCAACAGGTAAGTGCCCATATGCGTGAAGGCGGAAGGTCTGTCATATGCTGTTCAAAGTCTCAGCAGGCTGAGCGTACTTGGTATTTACTTCTCCGCCAACACGAAGGTCTCTACTGACGACGTTTAGGACGAATCTTCATATGAACAACTTCAGAACGCTATTGTGGCTCATATACAAGTAGAATCTGGTGGCACAGAACTCCAGTATCTACTCGCCGAGATCTGCCTTAGTGACGCGCATCTTGGTAGTCGCATCTTCACTACACTGATCCGGTCGATCACGCAAAGGACGAGCTTTGCAAGCAGGGACGTTCCTGAACTAGAAGAGCAAGATGCCTTAGGTGAGATTCAGAAGCGAGACATCGTAGCCTACTTGAATTTCATCAAAGTCTCTTTTTGGATACCTCCAGCCCAGCCACACTACCTCACTGCGGATCTTCTCCATACTATAGTCGGGTGTGTCGGTATCGATGGTCTGGACGAGTCTGCACACAACGCCTTATCTGCGTTACTGAGCCTGATCTCCAATCCTTCGGTGGTCTTCATTGATCAGGAAACACTAAGAACTGACACAACCATTTCGGGCTCAAACATTGTCCGCCGGGATTTCATCGATGAATCGTTGTTCACCCGCTTCAGAGAACTTGCGCCAGAGTATTTCACAGAAAACGCCGCACCGGCATTCCGGACTTGGTTCCAATGGGTCATGCACACTACTACGAACGCAATACAGCTAGACGCTACACAATCGTCATTCTACTGGGAAACATTACGAACGGGTCTGTTAACAGGCTTTGCTGATCAACGAAAGCATTGTCTTGGGATATTACGCCAGTCGTTGTTATTGCCGAGTAGGAATATCGATACAGCAGTAATGCAAATGGATGTCAACAACAAGGCTGCCTACATGTCACAATACGGTCGGTTCTCAACTCTCTTCGAAATCATCGTTTTAGATCGATACGCGAACCAGGTGACGGCATGCTTGCCTGAGCTAAGCGCTCTACTCGGCTCAGAGTCACTCATCTCTCCCAGCTGGGCGACGGCACTGCTATCAGCAGCTCTCAGTTCGAAGGTGCAAGATGGCATTCGAAAGCTTGTCGGGAATTGGTACTTGGGCTACATCGCTAGTGGGCAGGCCTCCTTGAAAGCACACATTGATTTCTTCGTTGACGGCTTTCTCCCTTGGGCCACACAGGGTGCCCTTTTCACTTCAACTTTGACTTCGAATCGAGCCACGACAGCGTGCACGCATGGCGAGGCCCTAACGAATGCTGTGTCCAAGCTAATTGCTTCAATGCCAACCATTACGGAAGCAAAGGAAGTCTTATTAAGACTACTGAAGTACATCTTAGAGACTGGAGGCAAGGTCTTTTATCCCTCTGTTTTGTATCTTCTTGAAGGTCTCCTCCACGGCCTCAAGATTCAACCTATAGAGCTAGACACGGATGAGCTTGGGCTGATCCTCCGAATCTCGCGTCTATCTTCTCTACCGGAGATTGCTGCAGATCTACTGACACTCTACTGCGCCGACCTCATCAATTACGTCGACTCAGATATACTACGCCAACAGGAGACACAAGGCTACAAGGCGCTGGATGCAAGATACAATTTCCTGGAACACACCGGACCGACCGGAACCAAAGGTCGGCCAGCACACTCCCTAACTACCAGCGAAGAACTTTCGTTGGAGAGTTTTATCGAACGTCTCCATATGTCAAAGCATAAGATCATACAAAACGAGGCGTTTGGACCGGCCTGCGGTGAGCTACTTTCTATATTTGAAGTAAGCACACTCGATACACTACTCCCGGAAAAGTTATTCGAGATTTTAGACGCTCTGTGGGAAGAAGCAGACAGACTAGACTATCCGCGATCGATCATCGTCAACATTCCTCCCGTCTTCTTCCATGAAACCTGCATCAGGGCGTGCGTGCTGTCACAATCTGATGAAAACGATTCGAACACTCTAGCAGCTTTACTGCAGAAGGTGCTTCGCCACATGCAGTGGTTCACAGACGGCAGATCGTATCTCCTGTCCGTGTTGGGCATGTCGCTTCGCGAGGCATGTTTCTTCGATCCTAGAATTATGACCGTCTTACCGCTTGAGGACTTTCTTGTTCAATTTATCAACAACCCTCCGTTGCCAAAGAAAGAGTTTCTCTTTGAAGTTGTTGCTGCCCAAAAGCTGGAAACCAGGTTCCCGCGTCGAAAGTATGAGGCATATTACGGCCAACGCGAATGGCACGGCTACGCCGCAATCATTGATCTTCTCGCACGTTTCCCAAAATCACAATTGTCGGTGGCTAAACGAGTGCTGGATCGCATTTTGGAGCCATGGCAAACACAGGTCCAACCAGTTCCAATTATCAGCAAATGGAAGAATGTGCTGCAACTACAGGCCATGCTGCTCTTGACAGAGTCATGTATTATTGGTGACGCAGATGCAGATAGGTACTCGGACGGGTTCATGCATGCTCTGATCCACGAACAATGGCCTCGCTACCGCTTCCTGCTGGAATGGAGTATCACACGCATCTACTACCGATTCCCGAGCAAGGGGGGAAATATATTGACAGAACTCGCGAATCTGAATGAAAATAGCCCGGTCCAGGTTGCGAGTTTGATAAAGCTTGCCCTTCTTGCTGCCCTCTTTCTCAATTCAGAAGAGTTTACGCTGAAATTCATGATTCAACTGATTGCGTTCTCCGCCAGTCCGAAGGTACAAGTTCGGCACGAAGCGCATTGGTCCTTTCCAATTATCTTCGACCTCGCAAAAGAGAAGAGTTGGCGTACAATTACCGAAAATCCCGCTTTCCAAGCGCTGGACAAACATGTCCGTGGTCTTGATAAGTTCATCACACCACCCTTGACAATAAGGACAATGAAGCTAGATGCTGTAAAGGACTTCACTTTAACGAATATCTTCCAAGGTCAATACTTGAGTGTTGAGACTCCGGAATTGGAACGCGTAGCGCACGAGGATTTCGAATCCATGTACGCAGATGATTGTGCGCATCTGTCGAGATTAGACATACCACCGGCACGCGTTTCCCTAGGCGACCCAGTTCATCGCATAGCGGTTCGAAATGCGAATGAGGAGGAGAAAATTCTGGCAAAAGCAGCCGAGACGACGGTAGAATCCACCCCAGCGTTCTTCCAGACGAAGTCAGGGTTTGACATTGCATCTCTTCTTCCTTCGCAAGGGTCACCGAGCGCCCAGCAAACCCGTCCCACCTCCGTTGTCCTGATTGCCTCGCTGATCGACAACCCAACCAACCTTGGTGGTCTATCCCGCATTTCAGAATCCTTCGGTCTGGAAGCTCTCTACATCGACGACCTCAAAAAGACAGCCCACAAAGACTTCAAAGCCACAAGCGTCACGTCTGAGAAGCACTTCCCTATACACGAGCTGAGAGCACCTGATATTCCAGGCTTTCTCATATCAATGAAGCGGCAGGGGTACGAAGTCATAGGTATTGAACAGACAGATCGCAGTGGGATACTGGGCGAGGAAAGTGGGGGCCGTGGTGCAGGGATGCTGCCGAAGAAGTGTGTTTTAGTTTTAGGGAGTGAGAGGGGTGGCATCACGAGTGAGGTACTTGCAGCAATTGATCGATGTGTGGAAATCAAGACTGTGGGCGTTACCAGGAGTCTTAATGTACAGACTGCAGGTGGTATCGCGGTTTATGAGTGGTGGAGGAAGTGGGGTGAGCAAGAGTGAAAAGGCTGGATCGAAAGGTATGTCGGCTCAAAGTTCCTGGTTATCTTGGTGACGGGCACAAAGAGAATGGGGTTGGCACGACTAAAACCAACCTTCAGATTTCATCACCCCTTGAGGCTTGTTCTGATTTCAATACCAGGAGTATCCCATTTACTGCTTCTCTAGAATCTTCAGAACCTCCTTGGCAGTGCTGGTCGCACTTTGCGGATTCATTCCAGTCACAACCCTTCCGTCCGTAACATGGAAATCATCCCAGACTCCGTCAGCTCTTACATCTGCAATACATTGTTAGCGTCCGTCACCCGCTCAAAATCAAGAGAACTTACACTCTGCACCCAAAGTCTTCGCATGCTCATCAACAAGCGGCTCTCCCCATTTTCTCAGGATATCAATGACCTTCATGTCGACCTCAGCTTGCGTGGTAAAACCTGTAATCTTTTTGCCGCTGACGATGGGTTTACCGGAGGCGTCTGTGATACCGGCGAGGATGGCGGGGCCGTGGCAGCTAAATGGAACATGGTGAGTTCAAAATTGTACATGAGGATGGGTGTGTGTGGAAAAGATGACCACATCGTAATGAGTGATTGGGGTGGAGGATACGAATGTGTGAATGACTTACACAGCGGAAACCACACCACCATTCTGATATATCTTTGAAGCAACAGCTTGCAAATCTTTCGCGTGCGGAAAGTCGATCAAAGCTGCGTGTCCGGCCGACGCAAAGAAGATACCGTACTACGCAAACAAGTTAGCCACCCACACTACACCACCAATACCCACTAGCAGAACATGTACATACCTTGCTCGCATCCACATCCTTCGCTTTCACGTTTCTATCCAATTCACTCCTGAACTCGCTCTTCGGGTCATCAAACTGCTTCCGCTCTTCTTCCGTTAAGAATCCAGGCTGCAGACTCAACCAATCCTCTGTCCAGGTACCCTTTTCAGAAGCGATGTCGACTTCGTAGCCTGCAGCTTTGAACACATTGTAAGGATGCAGGGCTTCGCCAATGAAGACGCCGGTTGTGTGGCCGTCGAGGAGCTCAGCGTGCGCGGAGGTTACGGCAATTAGGGCACGGCGGGGCGGTGACATGGTTAGCGGAAGAGAGAATAGTAGTCAAGGGAGGTGTGAAGTGGATGGTTTGAGGTTGGATCAGAGTTTGTAGGAGGTCGATCGAGGCAGGTACTTGTCTGAGAAAGGGAGCCAAGTCGGCGAGCCTTTATAGTTTGGTCGAAGCAAATTCTACCGCTTGCTTCCACAATAGCACAGGTGCATACATCATAGTCGAATGGGCTCGGGCTTTCTGCGGGGCGGCACGATTCTCGGTCTCTTTCGAGCTCGTTTACTAATCCAGCAGAAACCTCACATAATCGACGCGCTTTTTCAAAAGGCCAGTCTTTTGGGACAGAAGCGCTACCTCCGAGCGGTGTTAGAGACTATTTCCGGTGACAGAGCCGGATGTAAATTTTCTCGGAAGCCTGGGTAACATCTCTCCCCTCGTGTTGCCTGGCGCCAAGAACCAGCGGCTTAGTCAGATGGTGTCGCTGACGGCCATGCATCTGTCTGCAGTTTTCAAGTCTTTGGAGCGCTGCGCTACCGTCACCCGATCAATGCGACATTTTCGGACGGTTTTTGACGCTCGGCTTCCACTCGTATCCTACCTAGATCAGCGTCGACGTGCTTCCACCCTCGCTGAGTCGCATCTCAGGTCTCGTTCGCCAACTCGACCAATACTGCAATCCTAAAGCGCTATGCAGATATTCGGCCGCTCCAAGCGAGTTGTCGGGCTGGTCGACGCATAGCCGCGAGGATGCAGTCAACACTGATTGGCAATTCGGGCCGTGAGTACGAACGAGCTCGAGTACTGTATCCCCATGCCAAAAAGGCCGAGCCGGATATTTACGTCGCAACGTGAGTTTGCCAATCCCCGTTCCTCGGTTCTCATCAGAAGCAATGGCTGAGAGGGAAAAATCGCTAGCTCGGACAAGCAACTCTTTGTCCTGAAATCCGTCTCGCCGTCCATCTTTGGTCACTTGCTCGAGTTCAACAAAGAGTTTGGCGATAACCCTCACCTGCGAACCCACGTCGACTACAACGATAAGGAGAATACGGTTGTATACAAGTATTTCACGATCGATGTGCTTCGAGACCAACAAACCGTTCGACAGCTGGTCGTCAGACAAGTTTCCCAACCTCGACAGCGAGGTAAAGAGGCTGGTATTGAGGATGACGAACCTCGATCCTGCGAAAAGGGCATCGATGTCGGACATCATGGCCGATACCTACTGGAACTTGAAGAACATTGATTGACGGAGTTCTCAGAGTGGACATCGCAACCAAGGACGGCGTTTAAGCCTTTATTTGATGGTGCAGGCGATTAGAAATGTGATTACTAACAGTAGTGATGGTACTGACGAGTAGTAGAGTCGGGTATATACAAGAAAAGAGCGCTTTGGTGTGGAAATGCAGGATATGAATCTGACCGACCAAACCAGTAGGTGAGTACGATGAGGTGATGAAAAACAAACGAGTGAGCGAGCCTTCACTTAAAAAGAAAACGCCAAATAGATGCCATCATGTGAGCCGCGCCTGGTGATGGTCGTGAACTCGTGATTCGTAAGGGAAATCACTCAATATTTCTCGCCGTTGACATCGTCGTACCGTATCACGCCAATTTTCCCGGCTTCGGCTGTCAATACGTTTTCGACGGATCTGAGGTCCAGGTGGTGGACGTTGATTTCGTCGTAGTCGAAGAGCTTGGCAATTTCTTCAAGAGTTTGACCTCTTGTTTCGATGTAGAAGAAGCAGACGAAGAGGAGTTCGAGAAAGATCCATACCTGTCAAGCAATTGGTGAGTGAGCCATGGCAGAGGAAGGCAATGTTGGGGACTTACGGCATAGATCGTGTACAACTTCCATGTAGGCTTCAGGTATTTGAAACCGAGCGGATTGACATATTGATTGATGGCGAGCGCGGCTTGGATGAAGACGTTCATGATCATGAGGCCCTTTGCGCGGATCTTGAAAGGTAGAATCTCGACCGTGTATGCAACCAATAGGCCCGTCCAAGCCAGCGCATAAGAGAATGAAAATACCCATATCAGTGCAATAACGGCGCGACCAGCCACAATACTGTGGTTCTCTTGTTGCTGGGATGATGCGTACGTCCATAGAATGAAGCAGATGCACATTGAAGCCGTCGCAGCGATGAAAAGTCGTCGACGCCCGACTCGATCGACCAACATCGCGCAAGACACGGAAACAATGAGCGACATTATGGGAAGTCCGCCCGTTAGTCCGAGTTGCATATCCTTATTCTGAATTCCGATACTGTTGTAGACATCGGTCGCGTAGTATGAAACGAGGCCGTTGCCGGACCACTGCGAGAAGAGCCCGAGAGACGCAAGTAAGAGTAGTCGGTATCTATTCCCCCTGGTCTTGAAGAATTCCAGGTACGATGACGTTCTCTGGTATTGAAACTCAAGCCGAAGAGTTTCCTTGATCTCGCGGAATTCGTACTGGACGGTCGGATTGGTGGGGTCACCGTTGGCATGGTACTTACTAAGGACATGCAGTGCTTCTTCGGACCGCCCTTTAGCGATCAGCCATCTCGGCGATTCTGGAATGAAGGCGATGAAGAGCAATTGCACAATCGACGGAAAGGCTTGTCCCAGTGCCGGCACTCGCCAGCTCCAGTCGTTGTTCAGACGTTTAGTACCAAAGGTGAGCCACGTGCCGATGATGGCTCCCACGTTCCACAAGCAATTGTATATGGCAGTGACGCGGCCTCTGTGTTGGGGATGGCATAGCTCAGTGAGGAGCAGCGGTGACGAGAGCTGTGCGAGTGAGTTCCCAAACCCCATCAGAAATCGGCCAATCATGAAGTAAATAAGATCTCTGGCAGCGCCTTGAACGATTGCGCCTGAGATCATGACAATACAACCCAGCGTCAATGCGGCCTTGCGCCCAAAATGATCGGCCACGTAGGGTGTGACCGGGAGTGAGACGATGGCGCCAAATGAATAGACCGCAGTGAGCAGTCCGAGCAATGTTCCTTTCGGATCATTGAAAAAGTGCTTGAAGGTATCGAGGATCCGTAAGTTATTGAGCATCGATCTGCAGGCAGTTAGCATTCGATTGCTACAAATGTACTGAAGATTCACTTACGCATCGTAGCCAGTAGTCGCCGAAGCAATGCAAAGAATAAAAGCCCAAAAGTAAAGTTTCCTTAGTCCCGGATCCCTCTTCCAATCCACCGATTCCAGCTGTGGTAGACCTTCAATCTGTGATATCTCTTCATCATCTCTTCTCCGACTTGATCTAATTGATTCTCTGGCCGTCATATCGAGAGACCTCAATTCCTGGTTAGGGACGTATACCGGATATGACCAAGGACGCTCTTTCACGGTAGCTCACCAACAGGTTGGTAGGTGAGTATAAGTTGAGCACAGGCAGAATGCGGCGCAAATCTCAGCTGAAAGGGTTGAAAACACCAATCTGCAAATACGACAAGCCATATACATGTTGGAATTGGAGCTGGTAGATAGCTTTAGATTGGTCCATACCGTCAGCCCTAAGGTTCAACGGGAGCGGGTAAATATCGACATAATTGTGTGGCTGCCCTACGCTTTCTGAGGCAGGCTGCTGCAATGTAGCAAGTACACTGAGAAAGCTAGTGATCATGCGTCGGGCTAGACGTAGTGAATACACAGGCGATCGTTAGGTGGCGTTTAACGGAACGGCGGCCGGCGCGGTTGACCGGCTGTGCCGATGGAAAAGCTCAACACCAATGTTGGAGATAGAGTACTCATGACCCAACGGGATCAAAAGACCCGCAAACCAGGTAAGAACACGAGCCACATAAGTCATGCGCATGAATTGTGAAAGAGAAAACGGCACAGCTAACGGCAGATTGTTTCCAGAACGCTGCGAACATGGGTAATATTAGTCTTCGACTTGTCCAGGTGGTGTGTCGGACATGATGCGTAGTGGCCTCCAAAACCTTGACAGCAATTTAACAAAGCAGCGAGTTATAGAGACGACGCGTCACGCGCTTCCAAATCTCGAGAGTAGTTGTGGGAAAAGTGATGTGGTTCGTGGGTTTGGGCCGGTGAATAGATGACGGTTTACCCCGCATTGCCGATGCAGTCAGGCGCTACTGAGCGACTAGTCTCAATTAGGGGAGGCCGATGAAAGGCTCTTTCTCTTACGTTGATATCGTCGCAAATCATGTAGTTAACGTTTCTTGAAGTTTTATGAATGATATTGCAGTCAAGATGCATCCCGCACATATGTTTGAGATGCTGAGAAAATGATGCGACTCTGTGCTGATTCTCAACGCCATCCTCTTTACCAGATCGGTCATATCAGTATGCATGGATTTAAGTCTTAAGTTTAGTTGATATAGGATGCAGGCTTGGTAGTCGAAATGAGTGTTGAGAAATTTTTGATTTTCGGTTTTGCCTCCATTCTATATAGTACGTCAGTAGCTTACCTTCGTACAATGTATATCCATGCTCGAAAGGTGACAGCTGAGACAATTCTAGATTCGTTCCGCCCCTGTGCTACTCATTCGAGGTAATGGTATTGACGGTAGTCGCCTCAAGAAGTCTTAGATCGATCTTCCCATACAGTGTGCTGTGCACTTTCGCTCGAACAGATGGTAGCATTCACGTGCAAGAGAAGCATAACTGACCAGGAATAGCAACGAAATACGTCAACATCTTAAAACCGAGTTCTTACTAATCTTACCTAATGTTTCCGAACCTACCTCCGCGGGCCAGGGTTTCATTGACTCACACCTTGCCATACATTAGACGTCCCTTCAAACAGTCGCAAAATATTGATCAGAGTCCTTCAATCATCGAACCGCACACTAAGTGTATTACATCACCACCATGACGTCTAAGAACCAACGTTTCAACCCTCCTGATCACGACACTTTCTCGCCCGCGTTTTCCCACATCTCAAGCGTCCCGATTTCTGCCACGCACAGCCTGGTCTCCATCGCTGGTCAGATAGGCAGCAACAATTCCAACACCATCCCGCCGACACTAGGCGAGCAGTGCAGTATTTCCTATGCCAATGTGGATAGGTGCCTTGTAGCTGCTGGTGCGACGAAAGAAGATATTGTACAGGTGCGACAATATATAGTCAACCTGCTACATGAGAAGGATGGGGAGCAAGATGTGCAGGACCCGGTGAGGGCGAAACTGTATGCGGAGTGGATGGGAGGGTTGAAACCGCCGAGCACGGTGCTGGGGGTGCATAGTCTGGCAAACAAGGATCTGCTTTATGAGATCGAAATAATCGCTGTTGTGGAAAAGAAAGAGCAGACATGATGGGCCAGAGTCCGGGGGAGTTGATACGAACTGGACGTCAACAAAGTTGAACATCTGGGTACATTGCACTCACGGAGCAAAAGATGAATAGCCAATCGAGTCCGAATCACACGTCTGATCTCTGGTTACTATACATTATCAAGGACCACCCTCGCAATCACCACACTATCCCCCTCTCCCTCCTCTATCGTTTCCTCTATCCCGACTTAGCTCCCGCTCGCTGCTTATATCACGCAAAAATCTCTCTGATATCTTCAATGACCAAATCCGGCGCACTCTCAGCTGGGAAATGACCACCTCTGTCGTGACGTTTAAAGTACGTCAGATTAGAAAGAGGCTCAATCCATTCGCGAGGCTGCGAAACAGTTAGCGGAAAGATGTGATGAACAAAAAGATAAGTTACTTACGATGAAGTTGAGGTTCGCAAGCTCCGGATAGTTAGTCCCAACGCCGAATTGCAGCACACTCGTCGGTACAGCCACCAGTTTCGATGGGCGGAAGTTTGGGAGCGCGAACGTCTCCTTGTAGCTCCTGATGTTGCCAAAAACGCCGGGGAGATACAGTACGAAAGCTCGGGTGATGAGCTCGGTAGGCGTATAAACCTGATCACTGATTGCGTGGGCAAGCTGCCACATCCAAGCCAGGAAACCAACGGGACTATCGTTCAGCGCATAGGCAATTGACAGAGGAAACGTGGACTGTATAGCTGAATACCCGGTATGACGAGCCAGCCACGCATTCATGGCGCTAATGTACACAGATTCCTCGGGCGTGGTCTTGTTTGCGGCGAAACGCGCGTTGTCTTCGTCGGTGGGGAACAAGAAGTAAAAGTCGGTAATGTGGTTGATGATGCGCTCAGGATGATTCACGACCAGCGGAAGGGCCATGACGTACCCCAAATCGGTGCTGTACACAGCGTACCGATCATACCCGAGCTGCTCCATGAGACTTGCGAACAAGACAGCATATTCCAAGGGAGCAAGACCAGGCAGTTTGGGCGAAGGAGAGAAGCCGTAGCCTGGGATATCGGGCGCGATGACGTGGAAAGCAGGCTTGCCGTCATCTTCCGGGTCGACGAGGCCCGGAATGACCTTTTCCCATTCGAGACTTGTTGATGGCCAACCGTGGAGCATGAGCAAGGGAATAGCATCTTTTCTTTGGCTACGCTGGTGGATGAAATGGACGTCCAGGGATTCATTGTAGCTTCCTCCAGGAGGCGGCAGGGTGGTCAAGTAGTGGGAGAAGTTCGAATTGATCCGATCTTGCTCGGCGGACCAATCGTATTCTTCAGCCCAAAACTTGCCGATTGACGTAATATTGGCAGCTGGTGGACCGTCAGACCATGCGGGCGTTCGAACCTCGACAGAAGGACGGAAATCGGCGGCTTTCAACCGCGTTTCTTCGACGAAGGACGGGTCGACATTGATAGTGTAGGGTCGCGGTTGAGTCGTGAAGTTCTCCCTACCTAACACGAGGGCGCCCCTACTAAGTAACGAAAGGAGGGTAAGAGACCAAGTTGTTGAAGGCGCCATTTTGAAAATTGGACAATGCTGCCGATTAACACTGAAACAAAGTTGATTGGAGTAAGCCACACCATTCGAATTCCACGGAGTTTGATACCCATTTTATACTTGACGACACGAACGATTTACGCATTCATTTCACACAACATTTGTCATGTACTCCTACCATTGCCGGGTTTTACGCAATGCGTTGCCTGGAGATACCACGATTACAAAGCTAGGTACCTATTGTCACTCCGCCATGCCAGCCTTGAAAAGCTACTTGTTAGAGCCAACTAGCTAATTTCGGACGACTGATATGGTGAATGGTTGGTGATCCTGCCTATAAGATGCTTGGCGGTCATCCTTTCCACGCACAGGCCATTGCCAATGGGCAAGTTTTTGCGAGCACATCTCCCTTGTGCGTTTCGGGCATTGGATCGAGGTTCCTTCGAAGAGAACGTCAATCCCGTATCATTTGCATTTACTCGTACGTGTTTGCTTTTAGCCAGCGTGTCAGCCTTTTTTCCTTATCGCTTGTATGTTTCAAAGGCTTATTTCAATTACGGGGATGGTCAATATGATCAGAATTCTTCCTACTGTTGTTTACAGTCGTTGTCGTACTAAATATTGTGATCACGTGCGTTGTGTTATTCTAAATTGTATCTTCATTGTCTATGAACGTGTAGTACAACAGTGAATGATAAAGCCAGTCTTTTTACTACTTCACCTGATTTCGGTACTTTTCATCGAATTATCAGTTTCAAGTTCGTGCCATGTCAAATTTCTCCTCAAAGTGTGTATGAGCTGTCTTAGCGCGGATTAGGAAGCTGGGCTCAGCATACAGGCTACGTGTGGTGGAAAGGGGTTGCAACGATCAGTGAGCATTGAGAGAGCAGAACTATTATGGATTGAAAGCTCTGTACGAGCCTAGCTATATAGGGGAGGTCACGTGTGATCACGTGGTGCAATAGGGGCTGATACACTAGCTCAGGAGCTCGGAGCTCTGAGGATCCGAGGATCCGAGCTCATGAGCTCAGCAGCTTACCAGCTAGGTGCGACACTACGATTAAATCATATAAAGCCCATCTTAATATTTATTCGGAAAGTACTACATCTTTAGAACATTGCTTCCAGCTTCATCAATCCTCCCCCCCTTTTCCTCTTAGCATTGTTCAGTCTTTCCTACCTAAAACTTTAATTATTTTCTTTGTCACCTCCTCCTTTGGTAGCCCATTCTCTCTTAGTAGATGTTGTACAGACGGATATAATGGGTCTCTAGGTCTTCTCCGCGGTGGCTGGGGGGTTTCCGGATGACCCGGGTTTCGTGGTAGGTCTGGATTCTTCTTTCGGAGCTGGCGTGGATGCCTGCCGAGAACAATCTCGGCCCAGAAAATGTACGATCCCACCACCCAACCAAGAACCATCTCACCGACAAGCCGTGACTAAGTTACAACTGGCCTCCCCTCCCTCCGCAGTCCCCAAGCCTTACCTTCACCAACATGCGCCTTACTCGTGCAAAATCCAACAGCTCCATGACATGCAGGCCTGGGTTGACCAGGAAAAAGACCGCTATAATAGCCATAGCAGCTACTTACCGATGCCCGCGTACGTAGAAGCCCAGAAGGAAAAACAGTCGATCTCAGAATCACTTCGACGTGGTTCTTTAGATGGTATTCCATCTCTGATGCATGGCTGTCGTCGATTAGGGAACGTGAGTCCTTTACGTACTGGTCTCATGGCGTTCTTTCGTAACGCGGCTCTGTCGAGAAAGGTCGTACCGAGTGTCCAATCAACCTTCCCACCTCAGAATCCTACCACCACAATACACTCGTCAAACATCACAATCCAACACCATCCCTCTTATCCCACAAATCAAACGCAGATCAAACACAGATCAATTGAACACCACACGAAAAAGATACGATTTTGACATGACTAAAACGCCAGTGTAAATGCTACACGAACGCTGTCCATAGGACAAAAAAACCCTTACTCATCACCGCCCTCCTCCCGTTTCGCATTCCATTCAGTCTCCAACGCCTTAACCTTCTTCACACCCTCCTTACTCCCTACACTCTCCTCCCACTCCCTCCATCGCTTGAATACTACTTCGGCTCTCCGTTTCTTCAGTCCCTTCGCCTTTGTCATTCTCTCGAACAGCTGTCGCACATTGTCCTCTCCGCCATGGCTCAGCTCGAGCGCTATGTACACATCCCAGATATCCCATTTTTTAGGCCACGTGCTGACGAGACCCTCGAACATGGTACGCCCGCGCTCGGCATCGCCATTGGGCGATTTGAATTCGAGGGAGGCGAACTTCTGCGTGAGATGACGGTGTTGCGAACTGGGGACCGATTGGGTGGCGCGAGAGAGGAGGGCGCGAGCGCGAGTTGACGAAGGCGGGGAGAGTGTGGTCATGAGGAAGGTGGCGTAGGAGATCCATAAAGTCGGATCGGGTGTGAAAGACTTGTTCTTAGTCATAGACTGGTAGAGCATATCGGCTTTCTGGAGGGGGATCAGCAGGTGGATTACTGGGGTGATATAAGGAACTACTTACGTTGAGCTTGCCTGACGATATGTAAATCTTGATCATGCGCTCGTGGATCTCACGAGGATCGTTGTTTTGGCAGGCTTCCTTCAGTGTATCCTCAACAAGGTCATCGCTGCTGAACTCGTTCTCAAGATGTAGAAGAGCAGTCCAAACGTCCAGCCTCTCCTTCTCCTCACGCGAATTCATAGTGGCCAAGGCACGTCTGGCGATCTGGCGTGCCTTTTCGATCTCGTTCAGCTCACGCTGGAAGACCATGTAGCGCACCCAGAGTTCGGCGCTGTTGGGCTGACCGAGTAGCAAACGTTCGTAGTCGGCGACAGACTGCGGGCCGTACGCGTCGAGGTCCCCAGTGCGGTCCTCCTTGATCGTGGCCTTCTTGGACTTCTTCTTTTTCCTTCCCGCATCTTCGTCAGATTCGTCGTCCTGTTGCGTTTTTTGCTCGTCGAAGTCCAGAGTAGCACCGGTCCAATCAAAGCCGGAAGTGCTTAAGCCGGTTGCCGAAGTCTTTTTTGGAGCTTCGTCATCTTCTGCATTGTTGGCATCTTCTCTGGAGGTGTGATCGTCGTCCTCGGCACTCTTGACACTTCTCATGTCCACATCCTCATCGAGATCGAGTTCCTCCTCATCTGGACCCTCAAGATCCTCAACAGAAGCATCTGAATCGTCTTCCATCTCCTCATCATCACTCGCGTCTTCCATCTCTTCGTCCTCATCGCCAGCATCGCCCCTCACGTCCGAGTATTTCAGGCTGAAACTGATCCTCCTCTTGAGTGGGTCGACTTTCAGAACCTTGGCCTTGACAACATCCCCGTTCTTGTACAACTCTTTGACTTTTGCGGAAGCAACCGACTTGTCCGCTAGCTGTGTTATATGGCAGATACCGCTGACATTTTCGGAATTGTCTACCACGAGGAACACTCCGTAGTCTTCCACATGACGAACCTTTGCGGTAACGATTTGCCCGTCCTTGACATCCTTGAAGGTCAAAGGTGCGACGTACTCTCCTTCGATCACCGACTTCTTCAAGCTCATTTGCGGGTTCTTCTGGTCGTCGTCGTTCGAGATGATCTTGCCGGTGACAAGCTGATCGACCTGGAACGCGGGCTTCCAATCCTTGATGTAAGCGTCCGAAAGGTGCGCGACCCGAACCATGGCGTCCACCTTTGTTCCGATGCGGACATAGATGGCATTGTCGTCGACCCTCTTGACGAATCCACGGATGACTTGGCTAACCTGTAGCTGCGACCGGTCATGAACCTCGGCATCTTTGACTGGTAGGGAGGAACTGAGCACTCGAGATGGCCGAGCAGACAGGCTGACCTTCTTGTTGGGTGCGTCAATGTGGGTGACGCAAACACGGATAACTTCTCCAACCTTGTACTCGGAAGGCTTCGCCTTGTCGTAATCGTCGGCTAGTTGCTCCAGGTAGATGGGACCAGCAATGTTTGGGTTGATCTGAACGACAATATGCGAGTCATGAACCTTCGTTACGCGTGCAGGAAGCACCAGCCCCTTTTTGAGATCTTTGAGTGCAAGGTTTTGGGCGGAAGGATTGGTCGTGGCTGTCAGATCCAGCCGGTTCGCCGTCGCATCGACCGCCTTGACGCGTACTTTGAGAGCGGAACCCACAGGAAAGTTTTCTTCGACATTGCCGAGAAGGGAGAGATCGTCCGTGAGGTCGAAGAATTCGACCCGGCCACGAACATTGGCCGAAATGTTGACCCAGACGTACTGTTTGGCGATGTTGTTGATGAAGGCAACGAATGAGTCCCCTTCCTTGATACCTTCCAAGGTTAGGAGATCGGTCTCAGAGTCCACGTCACGTTTCGCCGTCAGTTCATACAGCTGGTGCTTGCCTGTCCGATGGCTGATGGGAAGGAAGCGCCAATTCCTGGCGTCATGAACACCGATGACCTTGGCTTTCAACGTGTCGCCTTTGTGGAATTGACTTGAGGGTTGCTTCTTGTCTGCGATGTCTTCCCAGCTGTTGAACAGTTCTGAGACATGTATCCTGCCTTGTACATTGTCGGAGATTCGAACATTCACCTGTGTGTCCTTGGCAGAGCGCACACGTACAGAAAGTTCCGTGCCAAACTCCAGGTCCGCGGTAGATTTGATCTTTTCGTCGATCGGGTTGACCGTAGGCTCCGCAGCAGCAGGAGCGTTGTTCTTGTCTTCCCTTACGGTTGCATCCGGTCTCATGGAGAGCCAGAAGAGCTTTTTGCCCGCATCGACGTGGGTCGCGCGAGCTGTGATCGACTGGTCTTTGCGTAGACCGAAGTTGGGAGCCAGAAGCATATCGTCTGTGAGCTGGGATTTGAAAAGCGCCGCGCTAACATTGCCGCCGAACTCGACGAAAATTTTGTCAGGAAGTATACCGCGGACGAAGCCATGTACCGTATCACCAGCCTTGACATCTTCGAATTGCTTGACCAGTGTTCCTGCTTGAGCAGCTTTCCTGAGACTGGGCTTGTTGGTGAGTGTCACGGTCCTGGATTTGGCGTGCTTGTCCAGGACGACCAGATCTTCCAGGGAGCCGCCCACTCGAACGCGAGTCATTGTGGATCTGTCCTTCTTCTCGGAGCCGTCCGTCAATTGGCCAATCCGAAGCACGCCTTTAACGCCGTTGCCCAGGTCCAGAGTCGCAGTATCCTCGCCCTTTTCAGTCACCGTTCCTTTGACGATGTCTCCTACAGAGAGAGCTTGGAACCTCGTCACCTTGTCAACATCGATCGCGGCAGGGTCCTTGCACGAAACAACCATTCGTCCCTCGTCTGGATTGATAGAGAGTACGCGAACGTTGACGGTCTGGCCTTTGGTGAAATGGCGCGTGGCATCTGCGATGTACGCTTCGCTCATCTCTGCCGCCGGAAGCCACGCCTTCAGATTGCCGTAGAATTGAACCAGCGCGCCACCAGGCTTGACATTCACCAGAGTTCCTGGACCGGTGGAGCCTTCTCTAAGCGTGGAAAGATTGTGCCATGGTTCCACGTCCGAATTGACAAGAGACTTCTTCAACGTCAATATGATCTGGTCCTTTTCCACGTTGGTGGACAGCACTCTGGCTGTGACGGAAGCTCCCTCGCGAAACTTCCGCTCGGGGTGCTGAAGACGAACGTCTGCGAGGTGGGTTTCCGATACGAAGCCGTGGATGCCTTCTGCAAGGTGGACAATGACGGCAGTGGATCCGGTCTTGTCGGCGAAGAGCTTCTGAATCTTGCCCTTGACCACCTGTCCGAGCTTGATCTCTTCGAGTCGCAGGAACGGCTGGGCCAGGATCTTCTCTTGCAGCGACAGCTGCAGCATACCATCAAACGCGTTGTAGCCAACGACGCGAGCTTTGTGGGTGGAAGCCAGTTGGAAGGGGCCGGAGATTTCCGAAGGTGTGTCGACTTTTCCTTCCGCAAGCTTGGAAACGTGGGCATACCCGACTATGTCGCGAGCGCCTAGAGCAAAGAAGACTCCCAGTACTGGATCGACCTTGATCACCTTGGCTTCCTCTACGATGGATGAGACCGGGACCGCGCCGGGGGGAGCCTTTCGGTCCTTTGGCTTGCCAGTCTTGCGTGTGGATAATGACAAGACATGATCGAGTATCGAAACGCCGACCTTCTTCATCTCGGAGTCTTCGTACGTGAAGATGATCCTGGCTTTGACCTTGGTTCCTGTCTTGTACTTTTCAGTAAGGTCGGTTGCTTTCTCGACAGCACCAGAATGGACGATATCAGCGGTCGCATCCATCAGACCAAGAAGCTTGCCAGTCATGGTGTTCTGCGAAAGATCGGTAATGAGCAGGTCGACCGCGGTTCCCGGAAGGAAGACATCGATGGTGGGAGCTTCCGTCAGCGTATTTCCCTTTTTCAGGTTGCCAATCTTGTGATGGTCTGCCGAGAGCTTTGCGATCCTCCCATCTGCGTTCAGGCCGGAGAGCAAGCACAGGAAGACGGCGCCCTCCTGCACTTTCGAGTGGTCCACGCCATGTCCCAGTTCGCTCTTTCCCAGGAAGCCCTTCAGCTGCGGCTCATCAAGACCCATGTCCATGACCAGGCCGTGGTCCTCGTTGCTGATGACCGACGCCTGGATCATGCTGTTGGTGACCAAATTCGACTTCTCCATGCCTCGATTGACCCATCTGGGATGTATTGAAAGTTCAATCCTGCGCTTCGCCTTCGCCTTTGCAACGGCGCCCGGGGCGGACTCCTCCGAGGTGGAGGTAACGCATGCCCGCAAATACTGACCCACCGTGAACAGGTCCTTGAGCACCACGTCCTCAAAGTCGGCCTCGTTATCGCCGTCGGCGTCGGCGTCGGCCTCATCCTTTAGCAATGCCTCGATCTTTTCGTTTAGCTTGTCCGAGATGGCGGTGAGCGGCACGTATCCGACGAGCGTGTTGGGAAGCGCAAGCACAAGCTCCTGCGAATTGATCTCGGCGACCTGGCCCAGTACCAGCGTGCCGATTGCCAGGTTCTACCGCTGTCAGAGATGTGAAGGCAGGGGTGGGAAGAAATGGCGCGGAAGTGAGAGAGGAGAGAAGGCAAGCACGGGTGGAGAACATACCTTCAAGCTCAGTCCGCTGGTCTTGATCTTCTTCTCCTTGACCTCGTCGTCGTCCTCGGCGGTCTTGCTCTTCTTCGACTTCTTCCTCTTCGCAGCCTTGGGCGCGCCTGCCTCTCCCGCGTCTGAGCCCGCGTCGCTCAGGCCATCCTCGCCGCCGCGCTTCTGGCCGGACTGCTCAAACAGAACGTCCTGGTTGGCCTTGATCTGGATTTGCTTGTGCTCCAGCGGGGTCAGCACGCTGGCACCGCCCCTGGGGAATGCCTTTTCCTCGTCCTTGAACACGCTCTTGGGCGCCGAGCTTGCTTTCGAAGGCGTGGGCTGCTCGGCGGCGTCCGATTTCCTCTGGCGCTTCACCGATCGATCGCCGGGGGTGGTCTTCTCTTTCTTCGCAGAGCCACTGCCACTGCCGCCGCCGCCGCCTTGGTCTGCTTTCCGCTTCATTGGGCCCATTGCAGCTGTTCAATGTCTGTCTGGCGTGGCTGTCCAGCGTCGCATCCAGAATTTTCGGAAGCTACCACGGCATGGGAAAGAAAAAAAAGCGGGGTCGGCGCTCAGGGTTTTTCCGGGTGCCGATGCCCACTTTAGCTCACGCAGCGTTCCTTCCGCCAACGCGGGTCGCGACTGCCTGCGCGTTTCGCGATTCGTGATTCGTGATTCGTGATTCGTGATTCGTGATTCGTGATGGGGCTCGTGCACCCACCACCTCCAACCTCTCGCGCGTTCCACCTCATCTTCTGGCCTGTTGCCTCTTCGACTTCTTCTGCCCCCTCGGCCTCTTCTTTCCTCGCACGCCCATTCTTCCCGTCTCCTTGCATTCCATCCCCGTGCTTGCCATTTTCAATTGCTTGTATAGTCTCCATGTTTTGCTAGAGCTTCATTCAACATGTCATCGTCACCATGCCCAGCCCGCGGGGTGCTCGAGCAGCCGCTGTCAGAACTGCTGTCGAGCTCGCCGCCGCCCGCAGCTTCAAGCGTGGCGGGCAGTCGCAAACCCAAGAAGCCGCCGCCAATCACCCCCCGCCGCCTCACGCGTTTCTTTACTCCACGCACAAGCACGCACGGATCCAGTTCACTCTCCAAGTCGGGCCGCCAGTTGCAGGACATCACGCGAGCTGCTATCAATCGTGGCAATGCTGCACACAAGTCTACGCCCCGCAAGACGGTGAACTTCGCCCAGATCGAGGCCAGTCCAGAGACGCCCAAAATGTCTTCTCGCAAGCGCAAGGCGCCATACCTGTCCCCCGAAAGCTCCCCACTCCAATCGTCACCGTCGAAGCGCTCCAAGCACATCACGCCGCCTCCGTTCGCCATTCTCGAAGACCCCCCCGCATACCCCGAACCCATACGGCGGTTGAAGAGCCTGGGTGCTGCTGCTCGAAAGCTTGAACGCTCATTCGGAGGCATGTTGGGTACGGGACGGGGATACAGGAGAGACCACTGCAGCTCCTGGCAAGATCAGACGTCAAGCTTCTACAGCGCCGCCGACGACCAACACGAGCTTTCCCCTGACGCGCCACCGTTCTGCACTGCACCGTGCAACACCAACCCCCTCGTGGCAATCGGAGACGAAGCCGGATATGTTCACCTCTTGGATACGGATGACGACGCACTCACTGACGCGCATGTTTCCTGGCGTGCACATAGCAATGCCATCATGGACCTGCACTTCTCCTCGGACGATGCGTACATGGCCACGGGCTCCGGCGACCAGACGGCCCAGATCATCGACGTTCGAACCCAGCAGACGGTTGGCGTTCTTGCTGGACACAAGTCGTCAGTAAAGCAGGTACGTTTCCAGCCGGGCAATGACAAGGTCGTAGCCACTTCCAGTCGCGATGGTGCGGTACAGATCTGGGATTTGAGGTATAGGAGCGGCCACGGCAACGTTCATTCGGCTTGGGGTGAGGATGCCCCGTACGTCAGCTCGATACGCACATTCGCTGCAGCCCACGCGACCACCGCTGCCGACATGGTCTCGACGGTGAAGACTTCAGTTCACGGCAAGAGCGAACCATCCACTCGACGAAATGACATTTCGGTCACCGCGCTCTCATTCCTTTCCACGGGCCGGGAGCATCTGCTGCTGACAGCATCGGACGCATCTACGAGCATCAAGTTATGGGATATCCGTGGCGGTCGATATTCTCTGCGTGGCCCTGATGCGCCGATATCCACCACGAGAGTTCCGGAGTCACATGCTCGACATCGAAATTTCGCAATCAATTCGCTTACTCTCGGCGGCGACGCATCGCGGTTGTACGCTCTCAGCAAAGACAACACGGTTTATGCCTACTCTACGAGCCATCTCGTTCTCGGTATATCACCCGACCTGTCGTTGACATCATCATCTGCGAACCAATGCCAGACTGGCAAAGAGGGTCTCGGTCCCTTGTACGGCTTCCGACACCGCTCATTCCACGCCGGGTCCTTCTACGTCAAGTCTGCGCTTCGCAAAGCCTCCAACGATCAGCCCGAGCTTCTGGCCGTCGGAAGCACCGACGGATGCCCCGTGTTGTTCCCGACAGACGAGAATTTCCTGAAGCGAGAGAGCCGCCACAATGACGACGAAAATGACCTGCCCGAGATCCCACGGTCGACCCGCTCGTCTATGTCGCGAACGTCGAATGGAGGAAGATATTCGAGCTTGCTCACCGACACCATCCCCATCTATGAGCATGGAACATCCCTGGTCCGCGGGCACGAGCATGAGGTTACCAGCGTGTCGTGGTCGAAGAGCGGAACCCTGATCAGTGTGAGCGACGATTATGTTGTAAGGCGATGGAGGGAGGGAGACATGGCGCGGGAGTTGAGGAAGTGTGGCGAGGCACAAGGACGCCGATGGCAGTGTGGATGGGCTGAGGTTGGTGATGACTATGACGACGAGGAATGAACTGTGCATACACTTGTTTAGGCATTATTCGGCGGGGCGTTGTCAAAGGGGCGGAAATCTGGGGTGTTAATATGGCGTGCTGTAGGTCTGGTTAAGATATCCCGGGTATTCGGTGGAATACTGTCGTCGCCTAAGCTGAGCTGAGCTATCCATTGAAAAGCATGTCTACCATGTTAAAATCAAACCCATTTATTGTACACTGATGTAACTTTCGTAGTCAATTCCCCAGTATCGCGTGAATATCCCGAGGTGTTTCGACAAGGCCTTGTTCATGTAAGAGCACTAAGAAGTACGCCGGCGAAGTTCACGATGGAACTGACGATACGATTCAAAATACTACGAAAGTAAAAATTCCCCCCTCTTACAACTTCCACAATAAACCCTGAGCAAGGCTCTGCGCAGAGTAGGTTGAACTCTGCTATTTCGTGAATTTCAGATTACGGTTTCTTTCTTGCCCCTGGCTTTCCTTTTTCATTCGAGTGATGCTTCGGAGCTGGAGGTATGGACAAAGGAGGTGAGAACGGCTTTGTTTTCTTCTTTGTCAAAACCGTTGTCTGTGATGGTGGGCCGCCGGATCATGAAGACAAGGACGTGATGGAGTGGCGGCGTGCCAAAATTGCCAACACCCGTGCATTATTAGAGGAAAATCCCACCAACAAGTACCTTCGTTTTCTGTTCGGGTCTTCGAGGCTGGTCACCATCCGGAAGATTGTGTGCTTTGGCCTCGGTAGTCTCCGCCGGAATGCGAAGAACGATTACCATCCGGTCCTCCAACATCTGGCCGTTTTCCACATCGCCGGCATCCTCGACGAGAAGAACCGCGAGACAGACCCAGATGCACCGCCCGTCGAGGTCTACCTCCAAGACCCTCCCTACGACGAGAAAGATCGCATCCTTCTCGAAGAGGTCTGGAGCGCAGCATTCCCCGAAGCAAAGCCTCTTTCCTTCGTCCACGACCCCGAGGGCTTCCTCCATGTCGACGAGAGCGCCTTTGTCGTGGCCCCCTTCGTCCCGATCACCCTCCCCGTGCTCCAAATCTGCGCCGATCTGGGCAAAAGCGAAACTGACAACTGGCCCGCCGGGTTCCTGTGCGACCACATGGACATCAGCGGGACAGATGCAGCGAGGAAGATGTGGAGAGGGCGGGAACGTGCTACCCCGCGGGTTGTGAAGATGTTGCGCCCGTACAGAAGGTTCGACTTCGATGCGATCGAAATCGCGGATGAACTGCGCGAAGCTTGCGTCGGAAGATCGACCATATTTTATTGGCTTTGGAGGATGGATATATGGCTCAAGCCAAAAGAGTAAAAAGGAATTGCCTTGAAGGCTAGAGCTATGTGGGTAAGTGAAGCATATATAGATAGTGGGAGGGTTAGAAAATGGGTCTTCGTTGTTGTAAAGGAAGACGGATTTAACTCCGACCGTGGGGTGTGTTTAGATTGCCTGACAATTATATAAAACAAACTGTTTCGGTTCTTACCGGTATCTGTCTTTGTAATGTGAGTGAACTGTTTGAATTCTTCTCAGTGTATGTCTCTGTAATGTATCGCTTGTTCAAAGTCTTCACCCAATGAAAGCACCACCGAATGTATCTAGGATAGAAACAGTACCTGATATTTTTCTTAAAAGTAGTGGCCAGGAATAATTGATGATGTGAACTTTGAGGGGTAGTTGGACGATGTCGCGCGAATCTCGGGAATACGGCGTAAAATCCGGACCCCCGTGACTTTATCGATTACAATACTCAACAATTCCATCTCAAACGTCATCCTCGGCTAGCGTCAAAAACTCCATGTTTCTGACACGAGCACGCCTTTTCCTCGCCATCTTCCTTATGAGCGTATTTGCCATCCCCATCAAACGCGTCTTGTTGAGTTACACCTCGCGATCCATCGTTCGAGTAGGCAAGCCCTGGTGTGTCTGAAAAAGACGTGGGGAGAGGAGAGGGTTGAAGCTAACGTCATACATAGCCAATAACGACACGCGCCATGCATGTCCAATCTATCCCTATGTGTATGCGATTATTCCGAGACGTTGTGGCTGGGATCTCGCTGATGGATGTATATAGGGGAGGGAACGGGGAACAACTATGCGTATCTTGTAACGGATGACAAGTCAAAGGAGGCGGTTATTATTGATCCTGCGAATCCGCCCGAGTATGTTCCTTCCAACCACGATGCGTATTCTGAATGACCAATGATGGTTCCCAGAGTCTTGCCTGTTCTGAATGAGAAGACGCAGCGTGGTGATATCAAGTTGTCGAAGATCATCAACACGCACCAGTAAGCCTGCTGCTCACATGAGACTGGGCTTCGCTCATCGCATTGCAGCCATCACGATCATGCTGGAGGCAACGTTGAAATGGTAAGGCTCATCGCTCACCACGGTACGATGCACCGTTTGACAAGCCACAGCTCAAGCACTTCAAGCTTCCCATCATCGGTGGGAAAGACTGCACTCAGGTCACGACCACGCCAGAACATAAGTCGCAGTTCACCATCGGGGAAAGCATCAAGGTGACAGCGCTCCACACGCCTTGCCACACGCAAGACAGCATCTGCTACTTCTTCGAGGACGGCTCTCAGCGCGTCGTGTTTACCGGCGATACCCTCTTCATCGGTGGGTGCGGTCGCTTCTTCGAGGGCAATGCGGCGGAAATGCACAAAGCCTTGAACGAGACGCTCGCTGGACTCCCAGACGACACCAAAGTGTACCCTGGCCACGAGTACACCAAGGGTAACGTGAGGTTTGCGAAGAAGGTCCTGAACAACGATGCCATCAACAAGCTGGACGAGTTCAGCCAGGCCAATAAGGAAACGCAGGGCAAGTTCACAATCGGGGATGAGAAGGTATGTGATTTTGCCAGGCAGCCATGATGGAAACCGGACTGATTTTCGACAGCAACACAACGTATTCATGCGCGTCAACGATAAGCACATCCATGACTTGGTCGGCCAGTCGGAGGCTGTGCAGGTGATGAAGACGCTTCGTGAGATGAAGGATCGATCGTAAAGGGAGTCCATCTGCCAGGTCAAATTTCACCGGTTGGCTTTCATTGTTTGCACAAGATATCAGGAATGTCATGTACATGGGATTACAGCTCTTTCCTGCTCCTTGGGCGCGCACCATGAAATGAAAAAGCCCATGAACAGAGCCTAGCATGTAGCCGAGCGCGCTCTGGAGCTGAAGAGAAGCGCGGTGGCTCCAGTCTACTTGGCCCTTGACTCGCGATTGCTGCATGTGGCTAGAAAAAAAGCTGCCTCGCTACCCGCCGTGCCATCTCGCATCCCTGCATCCCTGCGACATGTGTTCGAAATTGGGGAGCAGAATTCCATGAGCATACCATCACTTTGCGGTGGCGGTGGGGACGTTCGCCGGCCGGACACGTCGATTATCAGCTGCGGATGAAGGCCAAACAGGCGATTGTAGTGGGAGTGGAGATTGCGTCGTCATAATGACCTGGTGTCGATCCAGCCATGACATAATAGCACAGCCATTGGCGGCTAGCGGCTCGCGGCAGCATGTGGCGTGCATAGGGCACGGGAGCAGAGACGGGAGCCTGCATTGTTCCAAAGCATGCAATCCTCCCAACATAGCCCGCCCAGCAGATTGGCAGTCTGAAGAAGGAGGAGGCGAATGGGAGGGGGTGTGTGTGAACATTGGCCTCGTGTGGCGGAGCCACCGCGGTGAGGAATCAAGATGACGCAAACTGGGGTCATCGGCCATGCACCACCTCAACCGCCAGAGCACAACCGCCAGAGCACAACCGCCAGAGCACAACCGCCAGAGCACAACCGCCAGAGCACAACCGCCAGAGCACAACCGCCAGAGCACAACCGCCAGAGCACAACCGCCAGAGCACAATGGCCAGCATCCTCTGTCCCCACTGGGGTCTAGCCACGCTCGATACGAGCAATTGCTGGAGGCGGCCCTCGATCGATGGTGCGCGTTTGCTCCTTCCTTGGCAGCTTTTTGTGTGTCGAAGTAATGACGTCGTGTGGTACGAAACCTGCCGTGCCTCGCCCTCTGTTTGTGCCACGGCAACGAAGCAACGGGTCAATAAAGCGGGCGCCGTCTGCCCCTCCCCGCCTGCCTCTGCACATTTCCCTCCCCTCGAGATACCCACATCACCCCATCACCCCTTATACCCAATCCCTTTTTTTTTGCCCGTACCAGCTGCTGTGCCGTGTTTATTTGATTTGATACCCCCGACTTTGACAGAGTTATCCCTACATAATGGCAGGAGGCAAGGCTGGCGTCAACGCGCCCATGGACCAGAAGCAGAAGGAGCGCGACGTCAACAACAAGCTCCAGCTCTACGGCATCTACCAAGGTGAGACACATGCGGGATTCATCTTTTGGCCCGAATTGACATGGCGCAGCGTTCGCAAACGGCAAAGTGCCGTCCAACAAGCAGATAGACGTCGCTCTCAATTCGACTCTGGCATCGAAAGCGCTCAGCTCACCGTCCAAGAAGCTGTCGCCCGAAGGCCAGTCGCTCGTCAACGACCTGAAACTCGTCATTGAGCAGGCAAAGACGCTCGTGCTCACCAAGAACGAGGGCAACCTCCTCCAGGATTTCATCTGGCAGACCGAGCAGGTGACCGGCGGCAATGCCCAGGTTCCCGGCGCACCCATCGACAAGCAGACTGCCCAACAGCACGGCAACGAGGCGCTCGAGGGCCTTCGTACCCTGGGTACCCTCATCCTTTCCAACGGCCAGTTCCGAAAACTCCTATCGGATGCCACGATACTGCTGAGAGACATTGCTGGCGACGCTGCGCAAAATACCGCGACCAAGGTGAAGCCCGGCCAGGAGCAGCTCAGCCAGATTGATCGTGCGGCGGACGACAACACGTGGCATGAGGTCCCCGACCTGTCCAAGCAGAATCTGCAGAGCCAGTGGAAGGGCAGGTCGCCCTTTGGCAAGAAGGATGCCGAGAAGGCCGCTGGAGATGTTACCCAGGCTGCTCACCCCGACGGCTCTCGCGACCCCGCCGATGTTGCCGACCGAGGTGCTACGGAGGCGCAGACTGGCCAACCCACCGGTCTTAACGCTCAGGCTGCCGCCGTCGAGGCAAAGGAGCAACTCTCTGCGAACGTCCCAGAGGAGGACAAGGAGCGTGCGCGTCGCCAACGCCAGCGTCTGAACAATTATCTGAGGGGTAAGATGCCTGAGGAGCGCCGTGAGCAGACCATTTGGCGACTGAAGAAGATGATCGTCGAGATCCAAGGCCACCAGGACTATCAGGGTGCGGTTGAGACCCTCCTCCGCCTTGCCGAACAGTATGCTGGACACGGACGGGACCTGGCCAGCCAGGGCAAGGGGTCCGTGCAAGGTGCGCACACGGATGATGCTCTTCAACTGGCAGAGGCTGATCTCAAGGTGTGCACTCTAGGTTTCTTTGCGGAAAGTAATCCTATGCTGACAGATATAAAGACACTTCTCGAGCGCTTCGCCAACAGCACGTCCTTTGACGACCTGATCGATTCCATCAACCAGATTTACAAGGATGCCGACCGTGATCCGGATCTGAAGAACTGGTTCAAGCGTTTGGATGTTTACATACGCAAGTGCCTGCAACAGCAAGGCTACATCATGGAGGAACAGTCCAATGAGGAGTGGAACCGACTGTACGACGACGGTCGCGAGCTTCTCCGTGGCCGTTACCGTGGTCATACCGATCGTATTGCTGATGAGTTCAAGTTCCTTGGCCAACAGTTCGATTCGGAGTAAGCGTGCACCCTTTCGTTATTCTGCAAAATATTGACTTTGATGTAGTCCGCAGAACAAGGCCTTTGCCGACTCTGTCACCAAGCTGTTCAACGACTTGGGTCAGGACGAGAACGGCAAGATGGCGTTCAAGCCCCACTTGATCAAGGACCTCACGGACGTCATCCTACCCGCATTCTTTGAGAACGTTCGCTACGTTCCTATCCCGCGTATCGAATATAGCGATCCTATGGTCGACGCCGTCATTGAGAACCTCGTCATCGAAGGTGACAACCTGGCACCCAATGCAATTGAGTTTGGTTCCGACAATTACTGGCGCTGGGGCCGCAAGCACATCTCCAACCGCAACAAGAACAAGGTCATGCTCTCCGTGTCTGGTGTGCAAATGGACATCAAAGATGTCTCGTATTACGTCAAGCGCAAGCAAGGATTCCCGTCCGTGACGGACAAAGGTGTCATGGACATCTTCATGGGCGGTTCCGGATTCAGCTTCAAGGTCGAAATGGAGAATGCCGACAAAGACGATAAGATTCACTACTTCAAGATCAACAAGATATCAACCGATATCGAGAATCTGTCGATCAAGTTGAAGAAGAGCAACCACAAGCTACTGTTTAGCATGTTCAAGCCTCTGCTACTCAAGGTCATGCGCCCTGTCATTCAGCGCGTGCTCGAGAAGCAGATCAAGGACAGCGTGAATCAACTTGATGCTATCATTTTCGACATCAAGAAAGAGGCTGAGAGGGCTGCTGAGGATGCAAAGCGCAACCCCGACCCGGCCAACATTCAGAACATCTACCAGCGTTACGCCTCGGCCGCCAACCAGCGTATCATGCAAGGCAAGCAGAAGGCTCAGCAGGTCGAACAGCGTGCTAAGGATACACACGTCAATGTCGCAGTCACAAAGCAGGATAGCATGTTCAAGGACATTTCCCTGGCTGGTGGTATTAGCACCAAGGCAACCGAATACAAGGACCTCGCCACCAAGGGTGAGAAGTGGGAGAGTCCTGTATTTGGAATTGGTTCTGCGAAGGAAACCACTAGCTTGCCAAAGATTGCCGCTGTCACCCGCAAGCCCCACGGACGCACCGGCGGCTACGCACCTCAACCCGGTTCTGGTGCTCCCGGAACTGGGCCGGGTGGCCAGCAAGCTCTGGGCAGCGGCCATGGCCAAGGTCTTGCAAACCAGATGGACGGAGCCTTCGACACCGCCAACACTGGCGGCGGTGATGGCCTGTTTGTCCAGCACGGTGCTCAAGGGGGCGCGTACGGTGGTGCCAATGGGCAGAATCAGTACAGCACTTCGCTGGGCGACCAAAATCCTGTCTTCCAAGGCAAGATCTAAGACTCTCGGATGAGACAACTGCTTCAGCTTGTATCTTCTTTGCTCTGATCGTGGGCTCTTGCCGACTTGGTTCTCATGTATCACGGCCTCTTTTACTTTCGCTTCCTCCCTTTTGATAACGAATGATACCACCTTTAGTGTCTTTGGCGCCTCATATACAATTCGTTGAGGGGGCCTCTTCTCTCCAACGTTTATTGGTGTGGGTGAAGGAATGTACCTGCCCGTAATGTGGAAGTTTTTGGGTGTGGCTTGGGAAAAAATTTCGATAGGCTCTTTTGCATTGTGTCCGTACTTTGCTACAAATATGAAAACAGTTACTCTACAAGTGTTTCGTTGTATGCTGTTTGGGATTTCGGTCTGCTTCACTGAGGATGTGGAAGTGTAGGAACGATACCCATGCAGGGTTAGCGGCATTGTAAGTACGGGAGGAGGCTTTTACGGTCAGCAAAGTTGGCTCTTCGTCAATCGCACTGCCAACTTTTGCAACCACAGGAGAAGAGCTCGTTCGGGGCTTCTTCTTTCGGTTAGCGCCGCTAAGCCACAAACCACTTATATGTGCGCTCACCCGCAGGCCAACCTCAACCCGTGGACGTTACCTCTCACATCTCACAACCGTACTCTATCATATTAACCCTTACTGATCCTACCATGTCTCAGCTCATTTCGGACATGGCAAAATTGAGTCCATTCTCGAGGAGGGCAGCTGTCGACGATGAAGATAAAGGCGAAGCCATCGACCAAGGCACCGTTGCCGGCGGCGGCCATACATCCCGCCAATCCACCATCACCAAAAGCCAACTCCGCGTGAGCCACGCTTTAAAATCTTTCCTGCTCAAAGAGGGTGTTCTATCGGAAGCAGAGGTAGGCTTGGACCAGGAAACGCCGGCCCCCGCTTTGAGGGAGTTTCTCGACAAACCGCACATCAACGTCCCATCCGAGGTCATCGATCGGAGCCATCCCCTGCCAGATTATTTCATCAGCTCAAGTCATAACACGTATCTGATGGCTCACCAACTGTACGGTGAGAGCCATGCCTCGGCATACGAGATTGCGCTCTACACGGGAAGCCGGTGTGTGGAGATCGATGCCTGGGACAATGACGACGACAAGGAAGAGCCAAAGGTTACCCATGGGTATACGCTTGTTTCGCACATTCCCTTTCGACAGGTTTGCGAGACGATAAGGGACGTCGTCGATAAAGAGGCGAGAGACGGGGTGGGCGCAGCCCCCATTATGATTTCCCTGGAGAATCATTGCGATGCGCAGGGCCAGCGACGGCTTGCACAAATCTTGAGGGAAGTGTTTGGGGAACGGCTGCTTTCGAGGGCGGTAAGGGAGAAGGGGACCAGAGAACAGGAGGGGAGCGGCGAACATGTTACGCTTCGGGATTTGGGGAACAAGGTCGTGGTCATTGTGGAGTATCATCTTCCGAATGAGAAGGACGATAGTGATAGCGACGACAGTGAGGAAGAGGAGGCGGTGGCCAAGCAGGCACATGAGCAATATCGAGAACAGAAGAAGAATACGAACGTTGGGGCCATTGTGGATGAGTTGGCGCAATTGGGGGTTTATGCGCAGAGTGTCAAGCCGGTTAACAATTCAGGTGAGTTGATGCTGTCCGCCTTGCTTGACTTTCGCTAACAGTGGTCCAGTAAGTGTTGCTTTTGGTGTCTGCAAAGCTTCAAACACGGGAAAGGTTTCATCGAGTCTTCATCGGGCCTCACACACACATGTATTCGGATATAGGTAGGAAACATTTGCTGACACTCTCCACAGTGGTTCGAAACAACACTCCAAGATCGCCCACACCACCACTTGATCAACGTTTCCGAAACTGGTCTAAGAGCCTATATGCCCGCCCACTCCCCCCAGATCGCCATCCACAACTCGCAGCACCTGATGCGTGTCTTCCCCAAGGGAACCCGAATTTCCTCTCGCAATCTCCAACCGGTCGCTTTCTGGGGCCTGGGAGCCCAAATCTGCGCTTTGAATTGGCAGACCTTTGGTGCGAGCATGCAACTCAATGAAGCACTCTTCGCCGGATCCGGTGGCTATGTGCTCAAGCCTGCACCCCTCCGTCAAGGAGGAGATGGGATTTTGAACACCGGGGTACGGAGGAAGTTGAGGTTGCATGTCGCCGGTGCCACAGACGTTCCCCTCCCCAAGGACCGAGACGATGAGATCAAACCGTATTTGACGTGCACGCTTGTACACCCCAACGATCTCAACGACATGCCTCCCAAGCGAAAAACGGCGCCATACAAGCCGCACAAGGTCACCAGTTTTTTGCACAAGGAGAACCCGCCCGCCACGGATCCGCTCTGGAAAGAAGTTCTGGAATGGGAGTATGATGACAACGAGCTGGTGTTCTTGAGGCTGATGGTCAAGAGCGATGACGCGTTTGCGAGGAATCCGCTTTTTGCTGTTGCCGCGGTACGCTTGATGTATGTGGCGCCTGGGTGGAATTTCGTTCGCATGTTGGATTTGAAGGGGCATGAGACGACGTGCACGGTCTTGGTGCGGTTTGAGTTTGTGGATATGTAGGGTATAGGTATCCCAGTATTCGGAAATACCATTGGAATTCCTTTTGCTCTATTCTCACGCATGGTGTTTTGTGGTGAGGTGTGTTGTTGCACTAACCGAGCTACCAATCTATCCTCCATTGATGGTGTACTATCTTGCCCTTACTCGAGTCCGAGGGTTTCATCTCAGAGGGTGATTCGTTTGGAAAAGAAGAGGGCGACGATGGACTCGAAGTCCTTATCGACATACCGTTAAGCACTGTCCCCATCAACCCTGATCTTCTCCCCTGTTCCCTTGCCCTCATTGCCTGTAGCATTACTAACACTCGCCGCTCGTTTAATCTCCTCAGCATCCTGGCCTTCAGTAAGACCCTTGCCCTCCAACACATGGTTCGGAATAACCGCGCCCTCTTCACGGTGATTGTAGTTGGTATCCTTGATATGGTATATACCGAGGTAATAAAAACTAATTATTCCGAGCACGTAGAATAGCAAGACACCACCGGCTTCGGCGAGGAAGGGGATCTTGATGGAATCGAGACCGAAACAGACGGCTTCTCCGGCCCCCAGCACTCCGCGGAAAACGCCGACATAGTGTGTGAGCTTTTGCGGAGAGTTTGTTATCGCGCCGATCCAGTAGTATACTATGTTGTGCCAGAGTTGCTGGTTGATATACATGGTCAGTGACGATGCAACGGAATGATTGAGTTGCTCAGCGCTTACCGAAAAGACCCAGTTCAGCATGAACAGGACGAAGATCCAGCCGAATCTCGGTTCATCCCAATCTGTGGGATCGGTGACGGGAACATTGCGATCGTAGTGGCGCACGCGAACCATCTCCCAAATCCAGGCTGCCACCAGCGGAACGGAGACTACGGTGAGACCGATGAGACCACGCTTTCGGCGACCCCATTGCGGACGGTCGAGAATCCATTGAAGAGCCCAACCGGCGGGAATTTGTAAACACACGGCAACAAAGGAAAGCAGTGACCGAGCGCGGAGACTGTTCAGGTGGGCTGGTAACGCGGGTTAGCTGGTTCCTTGAAAAGGATAGCAAAGGTTCAACGTACCATTGACGGAGCCGCTGTAAACCAAGAAGCACTCGGCGGGGAAGAAAGCAGGCAGCATGATGAGAAGAATGGGATCGCTGAAGATCAACAGGTTGGACCTCAACTCTTCCCAAGCTCCTCGCGCCGGGTGCACTGCAACCACGGACCCGTCGTCTCGCTTGAGGGTTTGCGGCCGAAGGAGCAGAAGCGTGATCAACCCGCCGACTATCATGATGACGATGAAGGAGATGTAGACGGGTCGAGGTACGCCCGCAGCGGTGTCCTTGTCCTTGTTGATGATGACCGGGATGATGCCACCAATGACGGAGCCCAAGCCTTGCATGTTCATTAACATGGTCGCATAGGACCCTTTCTCATTTTCTTCCGGATACGCCGTGGAGATGTACCCAGCCGTGATGAACACCATTCCCGCACCGATGCCGATGATAGGCCCAGCGGCGTACGGATACCCAGTCTTGCCTATCTCGTCATAATACCAGAGCGAACCGACGTACACGGCGTATGTCTGTACGCCGATGCACATGGTGATTCCGGGGCCCAGTTTGTTCAAGATGGAGCCGCCGAAAGAAGATGAAAAGAACCATACGGAGCATAAAGTTGCATTTACCACTTGCACGACGTGCGCAGCATCGGGTCTGCCTCCACCTGCTCCGAGCAGATTGAGCGCGACATAGAGGCCAGCAGACGCGCCGACGCCGACGCCGCTGATGATGTTTTGCACCCAGGGACTGTGGTAGCGAAGCTCGCGACCAAAGATCGTCAACACCATACTGTCGAATTCGGCATCCGTTCTTTTTTCGCAAAACCAACAGCAACGAGGCGGCGGCGCTCAAGAGGAAGATGGCGATGTTGTTGGAAGAAAAGCAAAAGGCACGGGCGTGGTGCAGGTGCGGAGGAGGGTTTTAACAGGTTCATGTTCCCAGGTCGTCAAGCTCGCAGAGTCCAGCCTGTCACCAGAATTGGTCGATCTTGTATGCTTTTGGTCTGGCGTTGGGGAAGGTATTGCTTTTGACGAACCAGAACAAGCAACTTGTGTTTAGGCGCGCTTTTCGGGACCAGGGCTGTGTCGTTAGCGCTGGCGGACGGACATTTATGGTGGAGACGTCCCGCTTGTTCTCCCACCTACCCCAAGGCGAGAGTGGGAGGGCGAGATATGTGGAGTTGGGCTGCCGAGGATTCTCTCAAGGGTGGGAGTATTGCTGTGCCTCTATTCTGCAGATGGGTGACTATACGTGCAGTTTCTGCATGGCGAGCAGGCTGTATGTGATGGCATCATGCACATTCAAGAAAAGCCAAAAAGAATAGAAACTAGGAAACTGTTACTCATCTTCAACATGGCACTGTTTGCTAAGAAAATGGTTGATCCTTATCTCTATACAAGGGGGACTCATGTACGGGCGGTCCCCCTCCTTGCTTGCATCAAAGAAAAAGGTCGACTGAGAACCAATCAACGGTGAGTATCTGATTAAAACTGACAGGGGGGCCGCCCGTTCATGAGTCCCCCTTATAGCGCGGGAGAAGTTCCCTGGATTTATCAGTAGACGGAGAAGCGTGCGAGGACCACTCATACTCGCAAACGATCCTTGTCGAATGGTGGATACGACTGCGAGGGTGCGCTTTGACCTTCCGTTTGATTTCAACGATAGGCATCGCAAATACGTAGTGACTACGGCGATACGCATTCATATCTCAATCCCAGACCTGTCGACAAGACACATTGATCCTTTTTGTACCCATGTATCCCTTCCACTTCTTGTAATACTTCTGCTCTTGAGGTGTGGCACCCGGTGTGCCGATTGGCCAATCCGCTAGATGAATTGGACAAGTACTCGGTATCGTCCTTGCCATTGCGTGCCAAGCCCATCGAGCTTCCCCGTCAAGGTGGACACAGTCTCCACTGTGGACCCTGATCGCTACAGTCTTGGGAGCGTTCTCGCCTTCCCCATCGTCTTCCCCACGTGCCATGATGAAGATACCATCGCAGCCAACACTGAAGCTAGCAAGAGCACGTTGACATTGCTCACTAACATCACGATGAACGGGCATAAAATCTTTAGCGCCATACATCAAGACGACCCCAGATTCTGGCCGAATATGAGGAAAGAGACCCGTAACCAGCGTGGAAAGATCTTCAGGAAATGGAGTTGCATGCTTATCGTAGCTACGGGTCGGCCAATCATATTGATCACCGAGCGTGAGCCAGCGAAGCTTGGTGTAGAGGAATTGTTCGTTGCTCAAAGCTTTATGTTTATCCGGAGTCTTTGGTATCAGCATACCATCCGGAGATGCGCGATCGCGCATGAAGAACGAACTGTCGAAACGCTGCGGGCCTGAGGAAGTTGTTGGTGGATAAGGGAGGTTGAAATCTGCCTGTAGGTTGATTTTGTGCTCGGGATCGGCCAGGTCTCGATGCATCAAACAAGACGTGAAGAGAACCTGGGTTTCTGGTGGCAGTAGTCCAGGTATGACCTGCAACCCGGGGAATTCGCGATGCTCAAAATATGGCGCGTCTTGAGGTGGCGTCTGCAACGGTTTGCCTCCACTATACGCTTCGCACGCATGCTGTATGCGCGAAGCTGGAATGACGCCAGCCGGTCGCCATATCTGCTTTTGTTCATCGCTTAGGCTGTCCCTGTTGCTGAGGTCAAATATGTTGGGGTCGGACTCTAGATCGGTCCTTCTCATGCTCTGATATTTCCAATGCTCTCTGGTGATGAAATTCGGGGGCAATGCATGAGTATCATGCTGCACTGAGCTTTTCTTCTGTACAATTTGTCAGTATGACTCGTTCAAATGAACAGGATTCGACATACGGACTTCGGTGGCTGTAGTCGTAGAAATATCCATGGTTCCAGGTGCTGCCAAGAGCTTGCGATGAAGTTCTCGGGGAAGACGGCAGAGTCCTCGGCTGCGCTTTGTGATCAGTCCATGCAGAGGTCTGACGAACTTCATTAATCACACAAGACATGCAATGGATATATCTTCGGTGCGATGTCGCCGGTGACGTTATGTTCGGAATTGAAAAGGAGGAAAACTTTAGCTGTCAAGAAGGCCTGTGCGTCTCGCTTGTACTTTCCCCGCCAATCCCGCTCGTTCTCCCGTCTTTCTCCAGCTCAACTGCTCTGTACCCTGCATCAAACATCAATATCAGTGAAGATCAACTGATTCATCAACAACTTTCATCAAGACTCCTACGATGATATAAATATTTCCTATTCACTCCCACGGGTGATGTTGTACAATGTATCACTCACTCTACGACTGCTACAATGTGTCACTCTTCGCGACTGCTATTGACGTCATGCACTACGTGAACTTCGAAGAAACCAAGCGTGATATTGAACACCTGGCCTTTTACTATAGATATAGTGGACTTCTTGATGCATATGATGATGGAAACAGGCTGTTTTTACAAACGAGTTCAGGATGTGAATGGATAACGCCACTGTTTGATAGTAACATCGTCCATTCAAAAACGTTGCTAACGATCGGGCTTGTACGACTTATAACCAACACAGTAAACAAATACTGTGTTGCATTGGAGATTTTGAAACAGAGAAGCGGGCACGTCACCGGGTCGGTGCCAGCAATTGTCATAAGCTTCCAACACAGCGACAACACCACATAACCACGACTGCAATCCAACAACCAAATACCTTACAAGGCAGTCGAAACAGCTTCTCCGAAACACCGTACATATCCATCATGGCCGACGCGCTACATGCTTTCCTCGAAGAGAAACTCCGTCTCAATCTCACAGGAGATATTCCTGGCCAACAGCTCGATGGCTTGGTCCGTATGTACCACGCAGGATGGATGTCTCATTGTAACTAGCGCTGACACAAGCAGCACATCTTACCACACTATTTAGATTTGTGCGGCCCTCTTTGACACCAACCGATATTTTTATCGCCGTATCTGAACCATCGGTGTGCGGATATCAACACTGCTGCTGCAATGCTACAGGCTGCCGACTCGGCAAGTACAAAATTAGCATCTTTATCGATAGACGGGAGCAAGGACGAAGAGTTACGAAGCCGTGGGTGCGAGCGAGTAGTACGGAGAGTTTTGAGGATGCTGTCAATAATTTGATGGCTACGGTCGACGAGATGATCCAGAAGGTGAAGCCAGGGATTCCGCAAATTGAGAAGAACAAGTCGTCTACTTGTCTTGTGGAAGTTCTTCTGGACAGTCAGGAGACGTAACGCTTCGGGAGCGTTAAGAATTAGGACATCTGAGGGTACAAGGCTGCAACACTTGGGTTTTCCTAGATGTCTAAATCCTCAGAACCTTACTATTTGTTCGACTTGGGTGGCTTTGTACTACTTATTCTTAACACCTCCATCATCCATGATCATTTCCACAGTTATCTGAAGCCTATCAGATAGGAATTGCTTTACACTCTTAGCCTTCGTGACATTGTTGTTCGTCACAGTTGTGTCACCGCGCATAGTTCAATTTGGCTGTCTCTATTTCTTACGGTGTAGTCTCTCTCCTTCTTCACTTCTGGAATATTTCAAGAGTCGTAGTGTCTTTGTTGAACGCAGTTGAAATTAAATGCAAAGATGAAGCAGCTCCCCTCTACCAACCGGTATATTTGATCTGTCCCATCGGCCCAACCTAGTTGAAGTCCTAGACATCGGTGCCTTCTGGATTAAAACAAGAACACCCCTTATAGATAAAAAAGTGTGGAAAGGGGATGCGAAACCGTGAAACTGCTGGCCCTATTAAGACTGCCGCAGCTCTCACCCTAAGGAGATAGAGATGTTTGAACTTGGTCTTAACATAACTGTAAAGCTTAATGACTCGGGCTAATTTCTAGTTTCTATGTAAAGTAATGTGTTGATTTATATTGGAAGATACGTGATCTGGAATCGTACCGATGAAGTCATAGCCATGATCCTCGTTCTAAAGACAGAGGGGAAAGAGGTATAGGTATGTTGAACTTGTATGTCCTACGGAGACACAAATAGAAACCCACAAATGCCGCTCAGGTATCTTTTGCTAAACAAGTTCTCCTTAAAGAGTAGAATCAGTTATTAAAGATGAATGAAGAAGCTAAGGTCCGCTGATCGACCAGGTCAGTTGTCTTGGGGAAGGCTAAGGTAATGAGCTACAAAGACCTTGAGGAGGCGAGGAATAAACATGCTGGGAAAGAGATTGCCAAAGCCACTATGGGCAAGGGAAAGCGCAGTCGCAAGCGCAAGTTTTTGGAGGTAGAAACCAGATTAGAACCGGAAGTAGAGACAGGTCCGTTGGTACAAGAGTGGAAGGCAAAATCTATGGGATTGAGCGACGTGATAGAGACAGTAAAGGTGCCTGAGCCAGCAAAGGCGCCAGAGCCATTGAGGGCACCAGTAGCGCGGATGTATTAATCCAGAGTCTTTTCAAGATGATCCTATGTCGGAAGTCATGCCAGTTTATATACTTATAATTATCGTAACCATCAAACAAGCTGAACAGGCACAGCTGGACAGCCGCGCTGGCATAAGTCGCACTGCACTGCCCCAATACAGTGACTGCAGTGACTGTTATCAATTCACTACTTGGCTTCTTTATCTCACCATTGCGTACGCTTGAATAGCTGCCTAAAATCTCATGTCGTTTGCAATACGTCGAAAAAGAACAGCCCGCGCCAGGGTTCGGTTGGTTAGTTGGTTGGTATTAATTTACGTCCTATAGAGTTGGCCGAAGGCCTTCCTGCTACAAAAGCCTCCCATGGGGCATGATGGACGTGCCGAGCACCTGTGGTAAAGGCAGATCTTGTAGTTGCT